>JBCAUG010727878.1:0-12165 GCA_038406175.1 Haplosyllis leylae
AAGGGAGAATGCGGTTTACCCTCTCGTGGCTATTCCTACCGTGTGGTTAAGGTAATCGTATATCGTATTACCTTGCAACAGGATTCAGTGAAATGCAAATCTCTTTTATCCCATATTGTCGCCATTCATCAAAGCCATCAGATGAATTGATCATGTAGATTTGTACAAAGTGAGCTGTGAGGGATTTTGTGTGACAGAGAGATGTGGCGCATCACTAAGTTACTCCGTCTCTCTTCTGCAATGTCTTCTTTGCTCCAAAATTTGGCAGAGAGATTTTACAGGATTTGATAGTTTTCTGTTCTAATTTGGCAGCTCACAAAGAAATGAGTTGTTTCTATTTTGTAATCTGACAATTTGAATCGAAGTCAGATTTGATGAGTTTGTACATATGTATGATCATGCAACAGAAAACTGTGCATTTAGTTTGCCCCCGGTTTATTGAGAAAAACTCCCTCTTGTCGTTGGATGGAATTGAACAAAATTGTCTAAAACTCTCTCTGGCGAAAATAGAAATATTCCTAGGAAACAAGATAGTCCTCCAGTGTGACCGCGAGAGGCGTACTGCCCGCAGCGTAGGGACTATCTCCGAACCCTATCCAGTGGGGGGGGGGGTGGTACCCCCGTCCTGTCCAGAGGGACCGCTCCCCCCCCCCAAGACAGGGCCAGGGACAGGCCCAGGGAGTGCCCCCGAGCCTGGGGTACTCCTCAAATTGTACAGGGGTACTCATTCCTCTGTCCAACTAGGACCTGGACAAGGGGTACCCCTTTCTTATGGCATTGTGGATAATGTTGCAATGCATTATAGGAAGGGCACCCCATTAACAGTCAGACACCTTTACTGTACAAACATTACCTTTCCGCATCCTTCGGAATGTGGGCGATGAGGACAACAAGGGCAGAGTAGCAAAAATAACCCATAACAGTTTACTGTATTCCTGGAACACGTTTTATTTACTTTGAGTTTAAAATAGCACCTTCACCACTTGAAAGTTGATTCCTTTTTCACATGATGAATATGTTAACCGTCTTCTTACGCAAGCGTATACGTAATTTCGTTTCGTTCAATGACTGAGTACTCATCAATACTTGGCCTACACAAGTAGGTGTCTCCTTACTGTTTCAAGCGGTACCTGATTTATGCGTTTTAGCTTAATCCCTTTAATCCCCATCGTACAACCTACGCACCATGGTGTACGTAGATAAATTGAAGCTGTCAATCAGAGGTACAGCCACGCCCTGTTGTCGAGAGGGGAATAAAGCTGTGGCGCAAGACTTTAAAACTTCCATTTTCAACACAGAGAGCTCCAGCGGGAAACACAACTACAAGAAAACTTTCTAATTCCAACTTAAAAAGGTAGGTGACTTCTTTTTATTATGATGTGCCTCGTTGTGGAAGTTTGTGTTAGGTTGTTCAATTTTACAATTTGGAGAAGACGCAATAATATTATAAAAAAAAGGTAGAGACACTTTACGTAGGATAAAGAACCTAAAGGGTACTAGCTATATTAATATAAATGCCAAGTAAGTTTGCAAAGACTTTCTACTATTTTTAAAATCAAATCCCTTGTACAAAATAGAATTTTCAGCATCAGTTAAAGTTGAATTGAATAATAGGATTTTCATATCTTGTTAACCTGCAAGCGTTCCAGTGGTCGTGTGTTGGTTGGTTATTTCTAACATATTTTGCTCGTCAGAAGAAACTGTTAATTTTTTTCTATTCAATCAATGTAATCTATTACTGCCTGGAAATAATATGCATCAGCTCGCGTCATCTATTGCTCAGTATTTGGCTTTTCTGAGCAGATTTCAAGAGTGAAAGTTGGATAGAAATTTTCGTGACGTAAGAAACTGAATATGCATCCATTCTTCTCCTAGCATTAGTCTACAGGTGGGGCAAAATTCCTAATGAGAGGCTAAGTATTGTCCAAATTCCATCGAAATAACGTTCGAACTGACACAACTTTATTACTGTAGTACGAGCCATTATTCACTGTGTTGCATTTCGATATCCCGGGGCTGGGTACCAGTAGCGTGAACTAACAATTACAACATTTTGGAACCAATTTCTGGGACGTCCAGATGGAGAAAAATGTTTAGTAGTTTGTCAGACAGGAATTTGAGGATGGACATCTATTCTTAGACGCTCCCACAGGACAAGTATTGCTACACTTGTCAGTAATTAATGGGGAATCATTATAAGAATGAGATTTCAAAATTAAATCATATGAAATACCCACTCTCAGAATAGAAATCTTGACAACTGTTGGCACAGAAATGTTCCTTCATGATTTAGGCTTTCATTGGTACATAACAAGTTAAACAGAAATCAGTGTTTAAAAGGACAATAAGGGAACATAGATCTATGGGTTTTAGCTACATAGGGTAACTTTTTGACATTCCTCACTTCCCAGTGGTGTTACTGTTGCCAATAAGGAGGCTCGGATTCCCTTAGTGAATAGTCTGCGTCGCTTTTGTTACACATTAAGACAAGATAGGTGAATCTCTTCCACATAAAAACTTAACATCTCGATAAACAGTACATACAAGTTTTCTATATCATTTCTTTGGAGTCAATCAGCGAAAGGCCGACATCAAAATCCTTTCGTGAACCTAGTATGAAATCAGTAAGGACAGATGTGATTGGCACATTTTGGTAGGCAATGACGAGAGAATGGTATCACCAAACTCGAATTGACATTTCTATCGTAAATTAAAATTGTTTCTCGATAGGAATCGGTTCTTCTTCCCAAGGGGAGCAAGCAGTAGTTGCAGGTTGAAGTAAATAGGTTTTCAACATTCTCCATCGCGCCTGAACATTTTACCAAGCCAAAAAAGCTGTACCTCTGAAGGAAATTAATTTCATAAAAATCGTGTGGAACACTGGGAAAATCTTATTGTCAAGAAAGAAACGTGAACGAAAATTTACAGGTCAAGAAACGTTTGAGAGTTCTTAGTCTTGCAGTGAAAAGACATGAAAAAAAACGGAAACATAAATTGAAACAGGTTGATGGCAGATACAACGATAAAGAAAATGGGGTTAAGTAAAGAAATGTTGATTCATGTTTGTAGAAAGGATAAAAAAATGATTAGGATTAAACACACCGGTAGTAAAAATCAATTGACCTATTTATTTCTGACCACGATATGCCTAAATTATTTTTACTAACTTGATAGCTTCAGTTCTTCAAGTTGAAAGAGGGTCAATGGCTGAATTCAAGAAATGAAAAAAATATATTGTAAAACATTACCTGTAACATTTATCAACCAGTATAACATTAAAAGAAGTGCATCTGTGGGAGATCTAAACTAGATAAGTAGTCTGACCTGACGCTGTGACATAAGGAATCAATGTGGTACACGAGGGCACAAAGTTCTTAATTTGCTGTTGTGAGACTTCCATTCAGCTGTGTTAAGTCCTGTCGAGAGACTATTCTCATCCAATTAGTCGTTTCCCTTCGTATTGTACATCCTACTATTGGGGAAATATGGAATTAACATTTAAATGATTTCCTTTACCTTCTATTCCGTTCTGTTGACTTGCGAGGCACATTTGGACGTGCTTGTTGGAAGCAGGTGGACTTTATTTTAGCACCAATTATTGATGTTAAAGATGCGTAGATGAAAATCAGGTAAATGAAAAAGCAGAAATATTATTGAGACAAAACGATACACCCTAGAAACCAAACCATTCCGATGTCTTCTGAATAAACTTTTCCTTGTGATGTTAAATTCTTTGAAACCATTGTTAAGGTGTCTTACTGTAAAATATTAAAACGCAAACATGTAGAGACAGAAACCTCCAGAAATTTAAAAATCGAAATGAACAGTTTGGAAGTTTCTTTCAGAGTAAATATGACAAAAAATATATCGTGTTAATCCATCTGATATTTCTAAATGTTTTGAATTTCCTTACTTAAAACGAAACCTGAATAGTGAATTTCTAAGAAAAACCCATATTGAATAGCTTCTGTGTGGTTAATTAGAAACAAATGAAGAAATTCTTTGAAAGTTAGATATAAAAAGTGTGAAGGAAGACAAATGTAATAACCATCTCATTTATATTCTGTGCCTACATAAAGCAATTAAAGCTATCTTTGTGCAACGGGTTTCAATATGGACAATTTTAACTAAACAAATTCATCAACAGACCGAATTCCTTTCCGACCCTCTTTTGGGGGACATAGTACTGTTTTTCTCATAATTCAAAAATCTTTGATCTATTTTACACTAAAATACCATTTTTGGCAAAGGGATTACAGATATCAGGTGGGTAATGTTTTATAATGCTGTGGATTTTGGGTCTTCAGTTTACACTTCTTTGGCAAACTGTGTTGGGTTCTCTGCAGATATTGTGACTTTCTGATCCTATCCAAAGGCTCCCTGAGCTGATCATAAAGACATCAGTTGTTACAAAGTGGCAGTTATGTATTTTATGTAAGAAGCTTATCGAGCGGGACACACGCACTGTTATAATGTACTTAAACATACATATAAGAATTAGTGTTAATTCTGTCTGGCCCACAAATGTTATTTTACCATAAGTGTTTTTCTTCAAATAACATGTTGTCAAATAAACATAAGATCCTTGTTACATTCGAGTACAAAATTTCACGACGATATATATATGTATCGTGTGTCATTACAATCATTGACATCACGTATATAGACCGCATACACGAAGCCAACTCCTAATACGTTGACCTACTTGTGACATCACTATTGTGTGTAAACAAATTACCACCAACCACTGCAGCTTAAAGTAGACCTACTTATCATAAAAGTGCCCAGGCACATTCCCATAATACTATGGACCCCTCTTTCAATCACTAAGCTCACTATAAATGAGCCAGCAGTAAAATAAGTTTTGGTAACAATTGTCTGCTGGCAAGATGGTTTTGCTGCAGACGTGTGGTCGAAAGAAGTTAAAGGTAGTAGTGAATGTACTCTGGCCGTTTTCAATCACATGGATAGCATTCAAAGCCTTCTTTGTTACCATAACATCAAAGCAAAAATTCACTTCTTGAATTGTTGGTGCCTCGTCAGCGTCACCTTAGCGGTTGGTTTCAGCTTTTTGCCCAAAAAATTTGAGCCCGTCTTGGAGACCTACAAATGCCTTTTGCTTTTCTGTGAATGTAGATGGGGTGGTGATTCTACTTGGAAGTGGTGGGGATACCTCAACACTACATGTTATAATCAAACTTGTTTGAACTTTTTGCACTCAGAGGTGGTAGGGAGTTAAAAACCAAGTTTTCACCTGCCCTCATACCCTTGTGGGGCCTAATGCCCTTGCACCCGTATGCCCTCATACCCTTGTGCCTTCACACTCATCATTCCCATTTGCCGTCCTGTTCATGCCCTTGTGAACTCTCATCCTTGTGCATTCCCACCCTGAAATGTGTTTCCTCCTAAATTAATAATGGTCTGATTCTCAATCTGCTTAAACCATTGGAATTGTCTCAATTTCCTCTATATCTTTGTACCCTTGTGCCCCCATGCCTTATCATCTTTCCTGCCCTTGCACTCTTGCACCCTCACACCTCATGGCTAAATAGAGGATACAAAGATGATTCTAATTGTCTGCCTAGATTGAAAATTGGACCATTATAAAGTTATGGGCAAAACCATTACAGGGTGGGAGGGCACAAGGGTGTGAAGGTGGGAGGATGCAAGGGCAAGAGGGTGCAAGGGTGGGGTGGGCACAAGGGTGAGAGGGTGTAAGGGTAAGAGGCCACAATGGTGGAAGGGCAAAAGGGCAAGAGGGTGGGAGGGTGAAAGAGCAGGCCCTTTCATCTGTTTGCCCTCGCACCCTCATGCCCTTACACCCTCGTACCCTCGCTACCTTGTGGAACATTTACGACCTGATATTTTAGACTTTCATTGCAGTTTCTGATTGAATACTAATTTTTGTATTTGCAATGAATCTGTTTCCATTATAGGTGATATTTTTAAGTTGAAGAAATAATATACCTCAAATATGAAACTGTGACTAAAAATTAGAATATATCTTCAAGAAAACACTAAATTTTTGCAAAAATCCTGGCAATTGGGAAGGAATTCAAATTGAATACTACCCATAATCTTGTTCTACTTGTAATTTTGCCAAAAAGGGCAAATTTATTTGTGGTATTTTGAAACTAATTGCCGGATCTTCTATATCCTATTTACATAGAACCATTATTTGAACTCTAATTAATTCAATTAATGAAGATAAGACTTAAGACAGAAATAAACATCATTAACAAAGATAAAGTGCCAAAGCAGGTGGACTAAGGGAAACAAAAAGGCAATTAGAAATGGCAGCAAGATCCTCTAATGTAACAATCTGGAATATGGCGCCACTAACGCGACACTAAACACGCCCCTCAATTAAAAGCCAAATATTCTGAAGGGTGAAAGGTGGAGGATCGCAAAACAACCAAACAATTAATGTTATTAACTGGAAGCATTCAAATGGAACGAATGAGTTTGCGCCTAACACAAGCTCATCACTTCATCCCTATTAGTTGAAAACTGTTGAAATGTGTAACATTTGAAAAAAATTAGCAATCTACAGACGTTGTTGTCTTTTGACGTTTTTGTCTTTTCAAAAAATATGTCTTTCGCTAAATACGACAATTCCTTGTAAAACACAAACTTTGTTTTCCATGTAACTTGCTTATTTTAATTTACTGAAACAATTTGTGTTGCGTTGCAATACCCCACATTTCACCTTTCACCCCTTTCCTCGAAACAGAACCATGTACATAGAGATCCACCAGTTGTTTTCAGAAACGAATCATTTTCATTCGTCCTTTGTGCTCTTAAATTCCAAAAGAAAGCTACTCTTTTTATAGTACTTGTTATGGTACTACAGACCCTGTAATTTGAATCGTTAAAGAAAAACAGAGTTGTATTCAATGGTACATCATTTCCGTTCATCCGGTGTACTTTTAAAGTCGAAAAGAAAATGTTCATGTTATGGTGGTTTAACAACCTCAAATGATTACAAAAAATGAAAAATGCATTGACTTCTATGGATCATCTCAGAGATCGATTTAAAACTATCCACATTGGAATTACAGCTTAATGAATGTCAACTTAAAATGATGGCTAAATATATAGCATAAAAATAAAAACTAGTAGGCATATTTTGAGTTTTTCTACTGAGCTATAATTAACTTGTTAAAGGACAGGGGTAAATCATCTAAGTTTGTTTTTTTGGTGGAAATTTCATTGTTTGAAATATTCCTTATATTTCAAAAAAAATGAAAGTGAAAAAATGATGGTCAAATCTATAAATGTATTAGAATTTCTTGGCATTTTACAATTTAGCCAAACTGCAAGGTATTATGATTACCTTAATAAGGGTAATACCAACATACGAGAGGGAAACTGCATTCTCCCTTAATGTAAGGCCATAAATACCTAAATGCAGTAGACACTGACAGCTTAGAGCTGACTAGCCCACAATTACATAATACCCAATAGAAGGGCTCCAAAGGGGGTATGTAAGCTATGCACGAGCCCTGTATTAGGGTTCCCACCTAAACCTTGACAGCTAACACACAACCTAGCTTAAGCAGTGGAGTCCCATTACCAGAGTGCCAACCATAGTTACTGTCATTACTTATTACTTATTTACCCCTGAGTACGGAGAGAGAAGCACTTATTAGTTAATAGGACCAAACTAATAAGACAACATGGATGTCCTCCCTCTGATTCTTATTTCATTGAATTTTCACTGGTTCAAGTGACAGTTTCATGACTACACGATAGAAACCGATGGACCGCTTGTTCAGTGTATTGCTAATTATGTCATCACTGTGCCATGACCGATGAAAGTAAAAACCTCTGTATTTGTGGTTCATTTCTGGTAGTTTTAACTTCACGGAAATAGCCTTGAAACGTTAAATTGGAACCCGATTTGTACAGAAAATTTAACAACGCCATATATTTTCGAACTAATTGATTTCAAGTACTGATTATTGTGAGGGAGGTTTGCCTCAAATACCAGATAGTTCAGTTCCACTGAAAGTATCGACATAAGAATCAGAAAATTCTTGCTGTGACGCGACAAATAAAATTGGGTATTTTACTCTATTTCAGCAAAGAAAATGATGCTTAAACGTGTAATCGCTGTTGTTTTAGCCTTGATAGTTTGTGTGGCAGCAATAGAAGGAGGAGCTATTACGAAGAAGAGATCTGCAGAGGAGTATGGCGAGGGATTTGAGAATGGACTGGCCAGGGTGAGTGCAATATATATATATCGATAAAATTTTAAATTATTTGCTAATTGTGTTACATAATTTGTCAACATATTTTAAGAAAGAGTAAACTTTAAATGTATAATATTTATGTATCCTATTTTGAAAGGCTAAAGTAAATTTCGATGTAGACTCTAATGTAAAATTATTTTCAACAAGAAAGTCCTCCTACGTGAACGCAAGAGGCATACCGCCAGCACGCACGACCGCCCTGGTCCTGAGGGGGAGGGAGGGGTACCCCTGTCCTGGCTGGGGGAGTGGAGGGGAGGGAGGAGGGGTGCCCCTGTCCTTCCCTGGGGTACCCCCCCTGTTGACAGACCCACACCTGTGAAAACATTACCCTCCCCTATCCTTCGGATGCGGACCGTACTTTATGTTTTTATGCGGAAAAGTGTTAAGCGTAATTGTTCAAATAGTATCTGATTTTACTGTTATCTTTGCGAATTATACTTTTCTTATTAGTTTCTTCAGTGCTTTACTGTAGGATTGATTTTGAAGTATCAACTTTCAAGGTTATTTCCTATATCATTGGCTCTTGATCTTTACATCCATCTTTGTACCCTCGGAATGTGATAGAAATGTCGCGTGTAGTATTAGTATTAACGCAATTGACTCATTTCACATTTGCAAGAAAGTCATTAAAAAGTCCCACAAAGACAAAAAAGTCAGAAGTTGGTAAAGTTCAATGCTACCGTTATGTATTGACTTTACTGAAACATTAGATTTACCAGTTGAATATCGTTGCTTTTGTGTTCTGAACCTTTGATGGTGCTAGTGATGCCACGCGAAAAGATTGCACGCTTATGAAGTTACGAAATTGTGGTACTCGCTAACACAACCACCAAATCTCGGCATGCAGGTAAACGAAAAATGGAAACGCTAAAACTTTTATCTTTCTGTTGAGTCAGTTTCCTCATCTGATTTCAAACGTGATAATTCTTAAAGATTATTAATGGCACTTTTGTCTTGTCATTTTCATCCAGTCTCTATGTATTTCAACCAGTCAAACTTCA
This sequence comes from Haplosyllis leylae, assembly GCA_038406175.1. Lineage (NCBI taxonomy): Eukaryota > Metazoa > Annelida > Polychaeta > Phyllodocida > Syllidae > Haplosyllis > Haplosyllis leylae. The sequence continues at coordinate 9,257 of JBCAUG010727878.1, forward strand.
TAACTTATTATTTAAAGGAGTTTGGTTCCTTCATTTTCAACTTTTTACTGCAATAGTTTCACCTTTTACTGACTGACAAAACAGAAAAAATTGTCACAGAAAGGTCTGACATCAGTCAGATGGATTACCGAATAAAAATCATTGTATTTTGGTTGAACATATGCGGTACCATGTGAAATACAGAGTAATCAGACACTATTGTTTCAATGTGACACTGGGTAAATAATTGTGGTTGAACATATCCAACACATCTATCATCACTGCCACAAATTTCATTTTTAAATTCTCCAGGGAAAAGAGACGTGCGCTCTTGAATTTATGGTCTCTCGGCGTATATGCATTATTGAATCAGCTCATTGCTTCAGTCTTTGCATTTTATTCTTCTAAAGGATTTGTGATTCACTTCTTTAGAAAAAAGGCAAGAAGCTCAGATTCTCTGCTCTTACCTTGTATACTTTCTAAGATTTTTATTTGTATCAACCTGGGATAGGTTCTTCTATTGTCGTTAAACCAATTATTTTACTGGCGCGAACAGTAATTTAGAGTAATACCATGCGGAAAGTTAATCCCCCTCCCCCCAAAAAAGCCCCTTCAACTCCCACATCTGAACCCCGCTGGTAAAAAGTTTCCGGGTTTTCTTTGCTTCAATGTCTTTTGAGATTTTCACACAACGGTAACATATTTTCTTTGCACAATTCTTTGTTTTCATCAAAGTAAACTTGTAACGCATCTGGCAAAAAAGATACGCTTAATTTCAGATAAATACTAGCTTTAGAGCACGATAAAATTGTATCTTCAAAGTATAAATTCAAAGCGCTATTCCTTGAGAAAAGGAAAGTAAAATTATTGGAATCTATTTGACATTTCTAGTATTTTTCCTTTCTTGTTTAACCACGAAGTCATTCAAATTTCAGTGACGTAAATTCCACTCACTTCACCCATTTTTTTCCAGTGTTTTTCGTTTCTATAACTGTGAAGGGAAGTTGTCAGTAAATGGTCAACTTACCAAAGAGTATTCATGACAAGATCTTATCTTTTACATCAAAAAAAAATTATAAGTACCATGCAATTTTATGTTTCATTGCTGAATTTTCATCTTCACTAAAATTGTGAAGTTCGAAGAAAAAATTAGCAATTAGATTAGGTAGTCTTCTTGGGGAAAAGGTGACGGTCTCTAAACACAGAACTATTCCTGAAAACTCGTTCACACTGTACGATTACGACTGCGATTTTTCTTATCGCAGCTGACGGGTTGCATAGAAATCAATGTAAGTGTTCACATAGTGCAATTGCGACAACATCACCAGTCCCTGTACAACCCTTCAGAAACAAAAAAACAAATCGCAGTCGTGAATAGCACCGTTTGAACGGGCCTTGACATAATGTAACTTAAGGACAATGATGTAATTTTATTCGGGAGACCGTTGCTTTAATGATTTTATTTTATCAAATCCTTCAAATCCTGTTTTCATCTTTTGTACAGAAATATTGTAATTTAGTATTGCTCAGCAATTACATAATTATGGGATTATCAAATAAATGTACAAAACTCAAAGTAAAAAATGAGTGAAAATTGCATGTACTTCACAGCTCAATCTGTCTGTGCCGAAAAAAAGCATTGCTCAGAACACTTCCCATTTGATCAAAGTACAGTAAAAATCTCACTTATTACTGTATCAGCAAACCATTTGCTAGAGCCGTAGGTAGTGTGTCAAGAGTTAACAGTCTTGTACATGACATTCCATCACTTCAAAGATGACTACTTACCCACCCATTTCTTCCCCTCCCACTTCTATGTGTAAGCTTCCCACCAAAATTGAACTAACAACAATTGTTATTTAAATTAGTTGTCAACTTACCACCTGTTTGTTCATCAATATGATCTGACATCGCAAAAATGCATCACCTAATTTTTAACCAATATACGCAGAGAGAAAATTATGCATTTTAGTCGAGACTAATTTTATTAGACGCAATTACTGCCAATAATTTCTTTTGCTTGGAGCCATTTCTGCTTCAGAAGAACCATAAATATCTTTATTTCATGATTCTTTGAGGTTAAACTCTTTGAAATCCTTTTTGCTAAAAATATGAAATTTCGACCGGTACCTATTTCCAAAGATTTTCTAATTTCGTAATAAATATTGACAACGTGATTTGTCTTGAAACTTAAAAATACCTTATTTGTAGAGAGTTTATTGAAAAAAGAGATAATGACTTTGAGTAACTCAGAATAACTGATTATTTACAGGGCGAGTTTACTGACAAAGTTGCCATTTAATTTTTAAATAATGTCTGGTAGAAACACGAAGGTTTTTTTCTAACCCCCACAACTGCTCGGCTGCTATGCCTAAGAGGTCTGCAGGTGTCCCACTCGTTGCACACAGGTGAGAAAGCACATAAGCGAGGGATCCACCCTGGCTTTGAAACCCAGGGTAGACGTCACCAGAAGTCCAAAACGGGGTATCAGTGGGGCCAAGGAAAGGACATATGTCATACAAAACAAGAGATTGGTTTATTTTTGGCCTACCATTGAAACTGGTTCCCATGCCCGCGTTTTACTTACTATGCAAAACAACTGCCACTTTTACGCTGCAACTGAGTACTTCCGTTTGACATTGGGAATTATGGGGTGTCTGAAATCCTCAAATTCCTGCGTGAGAGTCATCTGTAACTTATTTCATACACATGTCACTCCAGTTGGCCATGTACTGGACTATTTTTGATACATGTTTCCCTTTCACGGGTGGTATTCAGTATGGTATGCGGACTGCCTGGCAGAAGTTGTATGACCTGATGACCAATAATAGAATATCAATAGGAAAAATGGCAACCTTGAATTTTTTCACTATTTCAAGTTTAATACAAATCTATCAGCTAATATTTGGTAATAAAAAAATTTTGACATA
>JBCAUG010727889.1:0-12164 GCA_038406175.1 Haplosyllis leylae
AGGGCGTTCCTTCAGGCAGAGAGCAGAAACACCACTCAGGTATAGTACTGAGGACGTTAGGGCGTTCCTTCAGGCAGAGAGCAGAAACACCACTCAGGTGTAGTACTGAGGATGTGAGGGCGTTTCTTCAGGCAGAGAGCAGAAACACCACTCAGGTATAGTACTTGTTTCACCGAGTCCCCGTGTCCAAAGGTCGCCTGTCCTTTGCGACCATATATTTCTTTGTTTCTTATTTGCAGATTAATTTTTTCCCCTATTTTAGCTTCTAATTTGTTTACAAACAAAAGCGAAGTCTACAGACAATCGTGATATCGCTTTCGTTTTTGTTGAGTGTGAATGAGTTATGAGACACTTTTCCATTATCAGATACTGTATGATCGAACTCAGACTGTACCTAAATGTGTGGATCCTCCAGCATCAGCACGCACGGAAGGAGCTGTCTCCCGACCTGCAGAGGAGAATGACGTCACTGCAGGGGATCGTGGTGGATTTGATTCCCTTGGTGCGGCTGCAGCAGGCAACAGGGAACTTACATCAGCAGTGCAGCCAAGTTCAGAGGCCGAGGAAGGAGGTACTGGTTTAGTCTTACAGGGCTTCCACGGGATCTGTACTAAGATCGGGACCAATTTGGTAACATGTCAGGATTTTTTACAGTGCAGCTTAAGCTGAACCTGTACTTATACTTTGAGATAATTTTAGTACAGGTCTGGATATATATTGTGTAAAAGTTTAAAAATAATTCTTGAGTACATGCTTGAGTAAAGTGTTCACCTTCTTGACAAACTCTCCTCTCAGGTTTCTTGGAGGCGGATTTCCCTGAAGACGATGTAGAGTTTGATACACCAGATCCAGACTGGGTTAGGGAGCTGAGAGGCTACCAGAGGGAGCTGGCGGAGCCGGGACTTCGAGGCGACAACTACATCATCTGCGCTCCAACCGGAAGTGGAAAAACCATGGTGGCCGCTTACGTCGTTTATGACCACCTTAAAAGAACCAGGTACGGAACCTGTTTTACTGAGCAACTACATTTTAGGACCACCTATCTCGTGCAGTCATGTTTACCACCCACATACGTAGTGTGCGGGTAGGTAATGTTTTCAGTTTTTTGTCTGTCCACAGGGGGTACCGCAATCCCACAATGATTCCAGGACTAGGGGGTACCCTTAGACACGACTAGGGGGTATCTGCACCCCCCAACACCGCCACTGGGCCACAGGGTAACCCCTCCCCGGACAGGCCCATTCAACTCTCTTTGTCTTTGATTCGCTGGGCCTTTTGCGGCCACACAGGAGGAATGTCGTGTTTCCAGCAATCTATATATTGCTTGTGGTTACAGAACAGATGCCATTGTTTCAGGGACTGTGTTTCGTATATGGCTTCACTGTACTAGTTACCGATCGCGTACGTAGTACGACGGTAAGGTAATGTTTTCACAGGCGTGAGTCTGTCTGTTCACAGGAGGGGGGGGGGGTATCCGAGTCAGGTCCAACCAGGAGGTACCCAGGTAACCCCCCCTCCCTCCCGGGTAGGGAAAAATAACATTTTTGATTTTTTATTTAAAACAAATTTTTTTTTGGAATTTTTTGGCCCCGGGATAATTTGCTATGCTACGGTCGGTATGCCTTTTGCGTTCACACAGGAGGACCGTCTTGTTAATTTTATCAGTGTACCTGTGTCACATGGTTTCAGGGACCGTGGTAGGGTGGTGTTCTTCGCTCCCACGGTGGCTCTGGTGAAACAGCAGCACGAAGAGTTCAAGCGGTGGTTCAGCGCTCTCAAGGTCGACTACCTGGTCGGACCGGAAATCGAGGAGAAAGCGGAAATCAATGTGATGCTGAGTGATAACCAGGTGAGCGTCTATTTTTACCGACCGCATATGTAGTACGCCGGTGAGGTACTGTTTTCACAGGCGTGAGTCTGTCTGTCCACGGGGGGGGGTACCCGAGTCAGGTCTATGCCAGCCGGGGGGAGGGGGGTACACAGTCCAGCTGGGGGTTACCCAGTCCAGCCAGGGGGGTACCCAGTCCAGCCAGGGGGGTACCCATCCCAGCCGGGGTACCCCCCCAAATGTTTTTTTTAAAATTTGTTTTGTTATCCCCCGGGATAGGTTTGCTACGCCGCAGTCGGTATGCCTCTTGCGTTCACGCAGGAGGACTTTCTTGTAAAACGCTGCTTTCACAGTGGCTGATCCAGGATTTCTGGGGGAGGGGTGCCAAACTACTGTTGACCATTTTTTTGCGAACGATTGGAGAATTCTATCCACCGTAGGACATTATGGAAAACGATTAGAAGCTGGCATCTTCTAATCTACAAACTTTTTCCTTTACAAACTGCGTGAAATTGAAGAAATTTTAACCCAAAGGGGGAGGGCAATCCTTGCGCACCTGGGTCCGCCAATGTTTCATCATTTATTTATTAAAACCGAACTAGAGCTCAAGATTTACTCATAAATCCAAAAGTTTATTTCTTTCGTACAATTGGTAGGAATCTACTTTATTTCTGTTTTGATTTTAAATACTAGTGATTCTATTTCGTGTTCAGGTGACCCTGATGACTCCAGCTATCTTCGAGAATGCTTTGATTGAAGAGAAAGTGAAGGGTTTGCATCAAGTGTCGCTAATGATCTTTGACGAGTGTCACCACACCCACAGTGAAAATATCTACAACAAGATCATGGGACGCTATGTGGATAGCAAAATCCGACTCAGGAGAGACCTCAACCTACTCATGCATCTTCCGCAGGTTCTATTAGTTTTGTTAATTTAGTATCACAAATCACTTTAAGATATTCTCGTCACAGTCAAATTATTAATTACTCTACAAATTTCCTATTGGGCAATCACCTCTTTGCAACAACAAAAAATCTTGACAAATTACCTGGAAACAGTTAAACTTGGCAGATTGTAAATGATTTCCCGAGTGGCTTCCAGACGGTTTTGAAATGCTAATTTCTCGGATTATTTCTTAATTTATTCAAAATGTTCTATCCAGGTAATCGGAATAACAGCGTCTCTGGGGGTGGGAGACGCCAGGGGAAATGACAGTGCTATGTACTTCGTTCTCAAGAAATGCGCAAACCTGGATGCGCGGGAGATCGCTGTTGTGAAGGAAAACCAAAAAGAGCTGGAGAAATACGTGCACGCGCCTACGGAGGGTTAGAAAATTTTGACTTGGATTTACAACTTTTTATTCAAAGATGTGTTCATACTGGAAGCAATAATTAGTTTTGCAGTTTTTACGATCCAATGCTCAAGTCAATTTAATAACTTGATAAAAAAATCCTTACAGAAATGGCGATGATACCAGGCAGACAGAACGACCCATTTGCGAAGACTATCATTATCGCAATGAAAGAAATCGAGGAGAAAATAAAAGAAATTCCAGGTACTTGATGTGCTTTCACTTCATGCCAAAAATGCCATATTCAACCTGTTGAGAAGATCCCTTATTATTGATGGCTTGTTTTGAGTAATAACATGACGTCATAATTCTTCGATACAAGCATCTGTCACCAGTCATTTCCTTTAACGCCATTTGGATTACAGCCACGGAGAATGTTGCGCCCTCAGACCTGGAGTTCCCAGATGAGAAACACACCCAGGTGTACCTGAGCTACCTCAGCACCATCATGTGGAAGATCGCCAAACTACCCACCGGAAGTTACATCAGACGCAGGATCATTTCCTGTCTGGAGTATCTAGCGGTAAGTAAAGTTGCAGGGATAGTGACCCTTTCTTCAAGGGTTTTGTAACAGAAAAGGTCAGGCAAATCCACGGCCCCACAAAAATAATTTTATTCTAGACAAGAAAGGGTACCGAAGTACTGTTGACCATTTTTTTTGGCGAACGATTGGAGAATTCTATCCACCGTAGGACATTATGAAAAATAATTAGAAGGTGACGGCATCTGGTTTTCTTTTTCTGCATAACAACTCAATTGTATATTGGGATATATCTGCTCTATTCATGAAGTCACATTAATTTTCAAAAGCTACGTCATTTGGTGGCTCGTTAGAGTCACTTTAGTGGTTGATTGAGGCTTTTGCCCAAAAATTTTGGGCCCGTGGTGGGGAGGATTTTTGCTGCTCAGTGATTGTACATGGTGGTTGTACCTGCAGGTGGTGGAGACACCGGGGGTATCCAGTTTGAGTACCCCCGGCTGAGTACCCCCTCCCCCCAGCTGAGTACTCCCCCTGGCTGAGGTAGGCTCCCCCTGGCTGTGGCACTAACTACACCACCCAGCTACATGTGTGGGACTGAGTACCCCCCTCCTGTGGACGGACAGACGCCTATGAAAACATTACCTTCCCCATTCCTTCGGAATGCGGGCGGTAAATATTTGTATTTAAACGCATGTGTTGTAGTGTTACCACAAAGCCCTGCGGCTCCATGATGAGGTCCGAGCGAAGGACGCGCTGAACCTCTTGCAGAGGATGCTGGACCTCAGAGGTCCCACCGTCAAGGAGGATGATCCGACGGAGATGTGGCTGAAAGAGATGTACACAGGTAGGTGTCCCCTTTGGGGTAAAGCTTACTTCATAGTCCCTCAGCCCTCAGAGTAACAGAATGCATAGCTATTGACGTACTTTGAGCAGCTACCAGATCATAAATACGTGGCACTGAGAAGGGTGTCACTCTTTTAGACAGGCAGTTCTGCCTATGATTATTGATGAGGAATGGCCTTGGCTCAATGACATTAGTATGGCCTTGATGATGACCTTGACCTTCAGGGAACAGTCAGCTGATCTGCAGCAACAGCCCTTATTTATTACTGGCTCCTCAAATCTACCCATGTGGTCCTATCGAACAAAACATAACGTGGCCAAAGAATTTGTAAACTTGGAAAAAAAATCAGAACACCTCTGAGTTGCAACTTTGAACTGTCGTTTATGTAACGGGGTTCAGTTAGTACACACTGTTTCGTCTGTTGAGCTGGTATTTCCAGTTCAAACCATTAAGTTTATTACATCAGATATTGTTTTAGTCTTGGGAATAATTTCACTCGGGTCTGTCTGTTTTGTCTGTCTGTCTGTTTGGGCTGTAACTTTTAAACCGCAAGAACCAGGAAGTTCATTTTTAGTGTACAGATACATCTTGACAATATCTAGGTCAAGTTTGAGTAATAAAAAAATGACATGTTTTAGCAAATATTTACTTCTCTATGGTTATATTCTACTAAAACTTACACATAATGTCAAGGTCATCTGAAGGTCAAGGTCATCTAAAGGTTAAGGTCGAATTAAATGAAATTAAGTTTCTGTTTGTTGTAAATGTTTTTGGGATCTATGTGTGATCTACGCGGATGGTACGCCTTCGACTGGAAGTCATTCTTGTTGATATTTATCTTCACTTCCGCAGAGAAATGGCAGATCCTAACAACGTTAAGTGAGAACGACAGGAACCCGAAGCTGGTGGCGCTGAAAGAGATGATCCTGAAGGCGTACGAGGAGGAGCCCGACACCTACGCCATCCTCTTCACCCGCACCAAGGTCGCCACGGAGGCGTTGAAGAGCTGGGTGAACGAGGACCCAGACATGAGTCACATCGGGGCTCTGCGTATCACAGGCACCTCCAGCGAGGACACAGCAGGTTAGTTCTGTCTGTCTGTCTGTCTGTCTGTAAAGTAGGTGTGACACTCAGAGGTGCATTGACGAGACAGACTTCCATTAACATAATCACCAGACAATACCGACCACGGCGTCCATGCTTACTGTGCCAGACCAGACCTAACCGGGCGTGGAAGGATCAACTTGTCAAGGTACTCCCTCCCCTCCTCAGGCGGAACCTAACCTAGCTGGGAGGAATCAACTGGCAGGGTACCCCCTACTCCCAGACAAAACCACACCAAGCCAGGGGAGAGCGGGTAGGGTCACCTGGTCAGGGTACCCCCCTGCTGCCGGGCAGGACCAGACTTAGCCGTGGGGGCAGGTTATGGTTAGCATGTCCCCATCCTTCCCTCTCCCTCCTCCCGGACAGGGCCTAGACAGGACATACTATCCACTCCCTATGAATAGAATCACACACACACGTCAAAACATTACCTTCTCTCGTACGTGTTCGGTAAAAATGCAGGAGCTTAGCCCCTTCACCACCTTCTTACTCAAAAATAACAACCTCGGAATTACGATATTTTATTTCCAGGTATGACAAGCAAAAATCAACAGGACGTGGTGAAACATTTCAAAAAAGGAGTCTGCCGCTTGCTGATAGCGACCTCTGTTGCTGAGGAGGGATTGGACATCAAGGCGTGTAACTGCGTCTTCCGGTATAATTACACAACCAATGAGATTGGAAGAGTACAGAGCAAAGGTGCGTTCATTGGTTCAGTGACTGTATTATTGTTGGTTCGTTAGAGTCACCTCAGTAGTTGAGTCGAGGGACCCTTAACATCCTGTCCCAAGCCTTTGGCAGTTTATGATAATTAGGCCTACTTTAACCTGCGGTCTTTGGTTGGAATTTGTTTACACAGAATGCTGCCATGGCGTCATTTTGCACGTGCCACCAATTGGGTCAACGACGCAACATCAATTTTCAAGTATTACTCGAAAACATATTTCCATTTTTTCAAATTGTCGTAATCCTTACGATCCTCAGGACGCGCTCGAATGGAGAAAAGCAGCTACCACACCATCACCAGCGCCGATCAACAGCACCTTGAAGACAGGGAGAAGATGAACCTCTACAGGGAGGGTAAGTCTTGATAAACAGCATCTGGGGACAGGAAAAGATGAGCCTCCGCAAAAGGGGTAAATAAGAAAGTCCCGTGCCTAACCGCAAGAGTCGCTTACCGCCCGCGGCGTAGCAGCACTTACTTTACTGTTCGAGGGTTGGGGGGGGGGTACCCCTATCCTGTCTGGGAGGGTACCCTTATTCGATCCGGGGGGTGTACCCCTTACTGTGATACCCCCCACTTCACCCTGTTAACAGACACCCACCTGTTAAAACATAACCTCCCGTCGTACTTCGTACGCGGGCGGTAATATTAATAATAATAAAAAGCATCTGGGGGACAGGGGCGAATGACAATGGTGGGAATCATTGAACTTCCCAATGCACTTGGTTTTCCTTTTACGTAGTACGAAGGAAGGTAATGTTTTCACAGGTGTCTGTTATTATGCCTGGAGGGGGGCACCCTCTGCTCAAACCCTCAGTCAAGTAGGTAGGGGGACCCACGCCTCATACGGGTAATCTTGGAATCTGGTACAAATTTAATCATTTTTCTGTAACAGGTTGAAGTAGATCAGTACACGGTTGTGAGGAGCTAGAGGTGCATTTCTGGCCTAATGCAGTTGATGCATAATACATTTTGAAGCGATGCCCTGTGCATGCATCTATCACATGCCTGTCATGCTCAGCTCCCCTGAGTCAACCAATCAACATTCCCACATCACATGCACATTACTGGTAGCCAATCATGTGAATCATGTGACTCTTCCAGCCAATGGCAGTATGACATGTGAGACTGTATTCCTACTTGTCTAGACAATATTGCCTACTGGTGTGATTTAGATGAGATCAGTGCCAATCCAGGACAGTGTGCCCTTCTACCTGTAATAACCACAATCCACGCTAAAAGCTCCACTCCTGTGTGTAGCTCCCCCTGTGGGTATAAAAGGAGTAGGGCCTCTAGAAAAACCATGAGACTGTTAAGTGCCAATAGCAAACAGCAGGAACTTTTAACGTATTGAGAGGAGCTAACCCAACTCCCTGCTCTGGGTCTACCAAATTACATGTTTGGGCTGTTTAAGCCACTTTTAGATACTTTGCAGATCTTAAGGTAGGAGGAGTTAACTAGTTCCCCCTACTATCACTTAAAGTTGCTTAAATATCATTCTGAGAAGCCTGTAAGAACTGTACAAGTTAAAGTAAGGAGCTAACTGTGTTTCCTTGTAATATTGCATTTAAAGCTTGTATTTACGACTGTTCTTGTATTGCAGAGTGTCTTAGCTGTGTCTTTTCAATGTGTGCCAAATGTAACATCAGTCTCAACATGTAGTGCTAATAGTAATCTAATAGTATTTCCTGTGTGTAGCTCCCTGCTACCATTGTGTGTATAAACAGTGTTCCAATACTTTATGTAACTATGCATTCATTTGACTTGATGGAGGTTTGCTGTTCTGTGAGCGTGAGCTCCCCAGTGGTTCAAGACTGACTCTATGTTCCTGTTGCATTTCAACCAGTCCCAGGAGTAGCAATAAAGACTGTACTGAAGTTGAGTGTTTGTATTCTTCCAGTGCAGGTGTTTCTGTGGAGACACTGACTTGTGAATCTTTTGTTTATATGCGAAAGGACTGGAGCGCCTGTGAGCTCACCACAACTCTAACTCCCTACCAAACATTACAGACTAGAACTCCTTCTTTACAACTGGGTCCAGTGCACAAACTAACACCCATGAACAACTGCTGTCACCCCCTGAGATGCAAAGACTCTTGCTCTGACTGCTGACTATGAGGAGCTAAGTTTTAGACTGCTACTTAGACATCTCCCCAAAGTAATAGTTGGTGACATTTCCAATAAAATTTCTCTCCAGGCCTGATGAGATATGCTGTTGGGAAGATCTCCGAAATGGATAAGGAACACTATGAAAATCAAATCTGGGAGCTTCAGGTAAGTCGGTAGATCCAGGCTTATTCACTCTGACGGAAGAATAACCGATTGACCGTTTCGTGAATTGTTTTTCGATGGTTGTCCAGGAAAACCTAGGTGACCTACTCCTCGAAAGACCAGCCATGAAGGGCTACCTGTGCACGGTCCGAAATCCGGTGCTGCTGTAGACTACACACTCGGATTGTGAGCCACACGGGATCCAACTGAGCGTGTTGCCAATAGCTGCAACCATCTGTATATTTGTTATCTTAAGTTGAAGCCTCTTTTACCATTTATGTAAAGCTCTGTTTACACGTAGCGTTTGCGTGTGTCTGCATCAATGTCTGCATCAAGTTTTGTTTTCAGTCAATGGTTGATGCAGAGAATGGGTTCAGACCGTCACCATTGACTCAGTAGAAAACTTGACGCAAATGTTTACGCAGACGCACACGCAAATGCTACGTGTAAACAAGCCTTAACAGCCAATAACACTTAATGCCCTACACAGTACTGAGCTTGAATACACTGTAAACAGTTGAAATGAAGATAACTCTTGCTTATGGGGAACGGATGTAAGTTCTAACCCAGAGATCATCAGTAGATAGAGGTATAAAGTTGCCTGCAGTGACTCACTGTCTCAGCCGTACCTAAGACCCGCCGCCGCTCTACATCGGACCAACTAGACCTCGCGCCTGGAAGGATAGTCCGCCCATCCCCCCGCCAGCTAGGTCTGAGAGTTGGGAATGATGATCATTAGGACCTATCTTCGGTATTGCCTCGTAATATTAAGGGAGGCTGTCTTATACAGCATGTGACCATTGGATTCCATTGCAACATTAATCTATTGGTAGGTGATGGATTTCAAGGATAGGAGGTTGGAGGAGTTTCTGCGCGCGCAGAAGCAGTCCCGGAAGAGTAAGGACGTGTTCCTGGTGTGCTGCTACAAGTGTGACGAAGTCGTCTGTCTCTCCGATCATATCGTCCTGTTTGGAGAGAATCGTTACACCTGCATCGAGCCTGAATTCGAGAACTCAATGCTGGTAACTTAGGGGAATTTTTTTGTCACTGAGTTATGGCTCAGACTGACAGTGGGCGAGACCGAGACCGATAACAAGTATACAGAACTCAATGGGAATCTGTGTTGTTATCTGTCTCTGTGCAGTATGAACACCTCCATACAATTCCCTAGAGCCCAAATGTCATCGGTCTCGGTCACTGTCAGTGTGATTGAGCCATTAGATCTAGTAGATTTAAGATCACAAACCCCTTAGATCGAAGTTTTCAGAGATTGCTACCAATAAAATATGCAAATTCAATATTGACCGATCTTGTAGGTGGACGACACACATCTCGTTCCTAAAACCCGCATCCATTGGCTTTGTTACTCGGGTGAAGGCCGTATTGGCAGTATTTTGGTAAATACTTTATTTTCACATTGGGATCCCTTACGTATCTAGTTTTAAATCTTGCATCATTTTTGATTGCCCGACAAACACGACCTCGGGTTTTATAAAAAAGAGGTTATTGCTTTAACAGAGAAAATAAATGCAATTTACAGAAGAGCTGACCTACCATTACAGAAGATATCTCTTGGGATACTTTCACACATTGTGTGGCGAATGCGAATATTTAAAAAATAGACACGTTAGAACTGATCGTGCTCATTTATTGCTGAGTTCCAAGTACATAACTGTACACTTATGGCTAATTGTACTCCTGTCGTTGATGCCCATTTTCGTAAGTGTGTTGGTAAAATCAACTCGGTCCAATAAACATATTGAATTTCTACACATCTGCATCATCGAGATTAACTGAAAACTAGGAGCTTTGGCCTTTAATATTTCCACTTACAGACATATGGGACCTAAACAGGTTTTCTTATCCTTGGCCAACCCAGGATTTACAGTCTATCTTCAAAAACTTTACTCTTCATGATTATTACAAGGAAATGAGTAAGACTCCAGTTGACTATGCTGTATTTGTACAAGTCCTAAACAATTCACCTACTGAAGCAAGTAAGTAATTGACAATTTCTTGGCGAGCATTAGTTGATGCAAATCTATGAAGTTTTTCTCGTGTAAATTATCGTTGAACTAATTTCCCTTTTCCTACGGCTCAAAATGGTAACCTACTGTAAACTTATATTACAGAATGGGTGATCGATCAGGCCAGGCAGTTTCCATTTGTTAAAGGGATAGTGGCTGGATTGGACTTGACAGACCCAAAGGTGAAGTAGAATTTCAGGTTTGATTTTTAGGTGGTTTTACCTGGTCCTCGAAGCCCCTTTTAGCTCGTCTCCAAGTGTCACCCAAATAGGGTATGCACTAAATAATGATCCACATGACAAACATGACCTACTGGTCATTCGTCAGTGGATGTCATACTTAACCTCTGTCCACCAGTGTCATTGGACAATCCAGACCAAGGCTATGAGCTATAAGGGTTGGGTACAAGGATGTGGAGGCAGCTACTCAGGGTAGAAGCTATTGTCTAGTTGTAAGCTGAGCAGTTCCCCATGGTTTGTGTGTGACTGACACCATGAGGTAGCAGCCCCCATGGTGCCCTGTGATGAGAGCACATCTAGTAGATGGAGCAGCCCACACCAGTGACAGTAGTGCCCAGAAGTTGAAGCAGCCTGAATGGCAGCTTGGAATGTCCATGACATGATACTGTATACTCAACATATATATGTATTTATAACCTGTGAGTTATTATAACCAGATCAATAAACCATTGTGGCATAAGTCATAGTTCAAAGGACACAAGTATCTGAAGTTATCTGTTACAGTAAAACCTCAGGACTGTACTGAATCTGATTTTGTGTCAAACATGGGGAGAATTGCTAACCCACTGGTTCACTCAGCATGTTACCTAAATAAACACAACACAACAAGAAGTCACATAGCAAATGCAATCCAAGTAAGCAGTGGCACCACTGCTACAAGCCGTTGTGAAATTTATCATGATCATATGTCAAAATTTGGGACTGCACCACATTTGGCTCATTTCTGAAGTCAATTCTTAACCAATTTTGATGTAACACCCACCCCTCAAATCAAAGTTTATGACTGCCTCAACACAAGTATGTAATATGAAGTAATTATGCCTGGCCAAAAATGCTGACATTTTTAAGTGTCTTATAGGCCCCTGGTGGCAAAATGACTTTGTATTGTTTTAGAAGAGCTCCTAAGGTTTGATTCAAGGGTGTTACTTCAAAATTGGTTAAGAATTGGTTTCAGAAATTGTAACAGGTTGAGGGTATAGCATTGTGAAACTGAGGAGATAAAGGCAAACTGATAATACCTTTGGCTTCCAATGGCCAAAGGAGCATTAATTTGTCTGCAGCCACCTCCTCAGACTGTCCCGTGTAATTCCCATGCATTGATCACGTACCATTCTGTTCACCCCCTTAGAAAATATCCAATCATTGTCCCCACATCACATGTACTCAAAGCAATAGCCAATGAGCTGATTGTGTGACCTAGTCAACCAACCACAGCATGACATGTCAGTGTGTATTCCTACTCACCCCCTCAGACCTCTACAGCAGTAACTACTGGTCCAATTGTGTTGAGACTA
>JBCAUG010727900.1:0-12162 GCA_038406175.1 Haplosyllis leylae
ATATATACATCTTTTGCATGTATAAACTGCTCGTATGTCTATCTGCTAAAACGCAAAACGTAACATGTAACAAGTACCGAATAAATTATTATTATTATTATTATTTACCCTTAATCCTAGCGTTTAGATTTTTGGTTTTTGCCTCGCTCAACTGAGATTTTCTTTATCACATCAATTTGGTAAGCTAATTTTGATAACCAGTGTTATCCTTCAGTGTAGTTAATGGTGTTATTTCTGAGAAAGAAACTGTTTTAGGAAGGCAACGGTAAATGAGGCGGAAGGATTGTAGGATAATCAAAATTGATCAATAGAACTTTGATTAAGAGATCAAGGGATGAAAATAATTAAGGATTATTGAACAGCCACTATAACATGTCAAGTGTGTTCCGGGCAATTCTTTACACAAGGGTAATCGCAGGTACCGAAGGTTCAGGTTACGAGTGCCAAACGTATTGACTTTGCCCTAATTTACCAAGTAACTTTTGTGGGGTGACAACTTGGGTAATTGTTTATTTGCAGAATGCAGTTTAACATCAACATTACTTTCTCCGGTAATAATGTGCTTCGTGCACCCTTGCCTTACCAGTTTGTAAACCTTATGTTGAAAGACCTTCGATGGATGCAAAGCTTCTGTCAGTAACTTCTTTATTGTTTCGGTGTGATCTGATGTTCTTTCAGAAAATCCAGCAAAACTGTCAAAACACTTTAAGTTTTTCCAATGACACGGGATTGTTTTACAGACGCCGGAGTTCAGGAAAATAATAAAATATTATTACAAAAGAACTTTTCACCGAAAATAACACAGCAGTTATATTTATTGTGTACCAACAATTTTCATGCATCGTAATGTTTGCTTTATCTCGGGAATATCTAATTTGTCAAAGACAGTCCAGTAATAATTTTGTTTGTCCCTGGACATCAAAAGAAAAACGCCTTGATCAGCTCAATATTTGCCCACAGCCGTTGCGAAACATCTTTTAATATTTATTGCCTGTTGAGCCTCAAGCCCAAAATTCATATTTTGATGTCAATAACGCAGCTGGGAGCTGCCGATGGTCTCATTTATTCAGTTTGCTCGAAAAAATGGGTTAGATTTATCTAATTCTCCTTTGAGGAATTCTTTCTCTTTGCCCAGATTCCAAAAATAAACAGAAGAATAGAACAGCCAAATTGCATATAGACGATATCGAAGACATATTTTGTGAAGTAAAGAGGAATGTGATCTTCACGAGATAAAGCAATAATTATTCTTAAATGAAAGAATTACCTCCTACGTGATTTCACAAATAGGCTACATTTTTTCAAAGTCATGCTTGTGACTGAATTTAATTTCAGTATTCAGATGACAAACGAGATTTTCTGAGACAAGCGATCAAAAGATCAGATGTGGGAGATGGACACCCCCGAATGAGTATCTGTGAAATATGAGTATTTTCTACAGAATTGTGAAGAGATGAGAAGAAGCATTTTGTCATTATTTAATTCCAACACATTAATTTGCATTCTTGCTTTCGCAATAAGAACCGCTACTTTATCATTTCAGGTTCTGATATATTCAAATTGAATGTGTCATTAATTATCACAATTCAAAATTTCAATTTCAAAGCCTTTGAATTGTGAACAATCGGAAGACATGACAGACCAGAAGAGTGAAACGAATCGCTAAGATTTGACATGATGTGGACACTACTAAAATGTTTTAGTATATATATATTAGATCCCAGAAATACTGTGGGATGTTTAAGATGACTTTGAATGCTCATTTGTTTTTTTTTGTGGACATGTATTAAAAACAAGGGTGGATTTTCGGGGACTTTTCCCTTAAAATATCCAGACAAGAAGTTTGAAAGTTTTTTTTTTTTGCCATTGGGAGGGTTAACCGTTTCATTGCTATTATGCAACGTAACTAAATTTCAATTTCATTTTGTATAATCCAAAGTTCGCCCATTTACGTGCATTGTGGTCCGATTTGCCTTTCCTTTTCGGAGTTATTTCTTCAATTATTTTGTATTCATTAATACAGGCTTTAGGATCTTCCATATCACATTTCGTTCTATACTGTTTTGTTAGTAGTACAATTATGTTTTCAACCATTTGTGGGTTTGGATTCACTTCATTTAACAAGATTTGCCTTTTATCTAATACTTCGCGGTTACAGTTTTCTTGCACGTATCTCCATAAAGGTTTAACATGTTCGTATAAAACATGCTCTACCATTTCCCTGTATTGTTTACAAAAGGTGCGTAAATAATTTTGTTCAATACCATAATGCTTTACTTGTATATTCATGATTATTGCTGAGTACATCAATCGGAATTGAAAGCTACTAAGTTTGGTGCTTATTGTAAATTTCTTAATTGTTTGTACTTGTCTTGTAAATTCATCTTCTGTGACATGTACTGATGCCTTTTCACTGTGGACATATGTTGGCATGCAC
The DNA here is from genome assembly GCA_038406175.1 of Haplosyllis leylae. NCBI lineage: Eukaryota > Metazoa > Annelida > Polychaeta > Phyllodocida > Syllidae > Haplosyllis > Haplosyllis leylae. The sequence goes on from JBCAUG010727900.1 coordinate 2,438, forward strand.
AGATGTGCTGAAGAAAATTCCAAGTTTCTGCCTCATGTTGCACAGAATGTTCCCTAGTAGGCATGAGGATATGATCTAATACCAGACTGAAGTGGTCTGTAATGAAAAACACCCAAGGTTAATTTCCCTCTGAAGTCAATCCAGTCAAATGGTGCTGAAAATCAATGACAAGTCAAGTTGTTGAAGACATGGCAAAGATGTCTAGCCTTGGGAAAGCACAATGGTACAAACAAGAATGAAATTGTGTTTGATATGAACCAAATATTTCAGGAACGCAAAGTATTTTTACCAAATACTATTTAAAGTTAATTGTGCAGGGAATCCTGTAGTGACTGATCTATTGGAAAAAATGGGTATGCTTTTGGCTGCTTAAAGTGCTTAAAGTTTATTTGAGTTTTCCCTAAATAAACCAGAACTGTCAATGAATTCAGCGAATTCAGAGAATCTGAGAAATTACTGAAGCATGAATTGGTTCAATTCAGGTAGAGTGCTGGTTTCTCACACAGGAGATAACAGTTATGAATCCTCCTTTTGCCAAAATATTTTTTTCAAATTCTGTAGATTTTGTAGATTCTGTAGAATTGATTGAGAGAAAACTTGATTAGTCTATTGAACCTTTCCGCAAAATTCCTGTTGTACCCCAGGACTCATTGTTGAACAGATCATCTTATTATTTCTTTGGTGCGGAGTGAGGTGATTGCTTCTCTATTCTTTTGTCCTTTTTAGGACCTGACACAATGCTGGTAAGCATGCTTCTTTGCAGTTACACATCCTATCCTTTTAAGCACCCCAGATATGTAGTTGGATTATCCCGAAGAACAATTAAAAGTATCTTTATCATTATACTTTGAAAAATGAAATAAATGTTGGGGTAAACAGTGATATATCAGGAAAATATAAGAGAATTTTGAACTAACTCAAGGTGGCAACAATAATTCACCTCTTTTTAATCTTTAAAGTGTCATTTAATTGTATTGTATGCATTTTACGTGAGCTTATGGACAAGGATCCCTTTTCAGTAGCAAAATAGCCTGACCATTGTGTTCATAACGTCATGAATGACATAAGAATCCTGCACGTGCAACATCTATCAGTCGGAATTGGTCAGTCTGGAAAAGTTGAGACTTTGAATAAACAAGAAGCCTCCTTATCAAATTTGTAATCCACCACTGAATTTGATGAAACAATAATCAAACTAAAGAGATGAATACAAAAGCAGGAACCGTAAGGAAGTTTGGATCAGGTTAGATTAGAGCACTGGAAAAACTTTTGCCGTCACTTTCCTCAGTGTGTGTTGATCGATGGAAAAACTATCTCAAAAGGATAAAAGGATGTATATAAGAGGAGACAAGACTGATATTGCAATATCTTCAATATGAGAAAAGCCCCATTCATTTCGATCAATCTTTGTCAGTGCTGTAAGCCGAAGATAATACTCTGTCAAAGACCAAGAAGCAATTATGAAAAGTTCGCCAGGCCAGGTTAATGTATGTGTATCCCTTTGTGATATTTTCCATTATTCAATTGTGTTAACTTGTCCAGTCAAATTTATTGCATTATTTCGCCAAAATGATGTAATTATTTCATTGAACGAAAGAACTAGCTTACTTTCAGAAGCAATTATTTTCCTTCCAACCTGATTTTTTTCAATTTTCCAGCAACCTTGTAGCTTTTCGCCGCCATTTTCTTTAATAGACATTGACCTCTCCAGTGGGTGTAACTCCTTCGCCTGGGATACTTTTGTTGAACCTCTTTCTAATTTGAGAGCCGAATCACAAGGCACTGATGTGTTGACACAGAAACTGCTTCAGGCAGCTACAAGAACCATTGAAAAGCAAACGCTGTTCTGGCCACCTGTCTTTATCACTCCACGAGGGAAAATGGCCATGTAATGTCAGTGTGAACTAAAATAAATTCCGTATTATATACCACCAACAGACTATTTCCAAAACAAACTTGAAGTGGCACGAAATGCTAAAGATACAAAGTTAATGCTGATTTGTCACTTCCCCTTATTGTCTGATTGTACTTTTGGTATTGTACTGGAGATGGAGAATTGAGAAAAGTTTTTGTAAAATTTCTATGCAACGTTTTGAAAACATCTTTATTCGACTTAATGATTTCGTTTTACCAATCAGTGTTTGTCCATTGCTTCAAAATACACTTTTTGGAGAGTTCAAAATGGAAGTGTATCAATCAATTGCGAAAGAGGCAAGTATTTTGCTGAGGCACATAAAGTACATTCCTACACAGAGACCACGTACATTTACGTTACCATTAAATCTTTATTCCCATCAGAGCAAACTGAGAGAGTACATTAGACGGCAACACGAAATTTCCATCCGTACAGGGCATGGATGGGTCACCAAAAATCAAAGGTCATTCCGATAGAACTATTTGCCTCTTGTAAAAAATCAGTGATGTCAGTTGACTGTTCATCATTATAAGACTGTCAACTTCTATGTTAGATTGCATTAACATTCAAAGAAGGTAATTTTCGCCCCAATTCGATTTGCGCCACAGAAACACTTTCCCTGTCAACAATTAAAAACATCATGTAACGAAGAATTCTCTTGGTGATTCTAGCTTGTTCTTTTGTTTCAAAGCTCCACAGAAATGTTCCTCAGAAGTCATTGCTATTTATTAAAAGGGCGGAGCAAAATGAAGATAAAAATAGGATTCTAATCAATAAGGTACTCGTTTCAGAGTCACCAAAAGTAGTAAAGTTCTATTTGGATGGGCAGGTACAATAAGGAGCATTTCAACAGTCTATCACCTGCGAATTTAAGTGACAAGCCCAAGCAAAAATTATTTGTTTTTTAAGTGGGTGTGAGTCTACAAAAATGCAAGTTCATGAAAATTGCATTTGATGATAGTTTCAACTTAAACAGCTCTGTGGAGTTCAAATACAACACAACTTCTTTCAACATTAATAGCATATTATTTAAACACTAAGGACTAAGGAAGCGGTTGTAGACATTATTGGCAGGCTTGGTATGCCAACATCTAAGAGACACAATTTGTAATAGGCACGCCACAGCACAAGGAAAAGAGAGAATTCGATTCTTACTTTTTTTCCAGACATCGAAAGAAGGGAATTTTGTTGTAACACTGGGAAAGTCCTTGAGACATAGAGAAAACATTTTGACTGCATTGATGAAAGTAGATGTTTTTTTTTCATATATATTTGCATAATTTTGGTCTTTCCTCACTTGATGTATACATGACCTTAAAATGATAGTCATCTTTACTCTTCTGGTAATATTCAGAAGGTTTTAAAATGGAAGAAAATAGATAAGTATATCCATGAAATTTTTGAAGAACAACATGTTTCAAAATTTTCAGCAGAAGTATTCAGCAGGTAAAGGAATGTATTTTTGTAGTTTAACACATTGGGTGATTCTAACCTTCATTTGGTTATATATCTATGTGAAAATTGGTCAAGAATTAGCTTCATGAGTAAGCCAAGAGTGATGCCACCCACAAACATAGTAATGTCTAGTCTTATCAATCTACTTAAAACCACTAGTGAAGCTAAGTAATTAACATAGAAAGAGACTCATGATCTAAAAAAATGCCAATGAAAATTGGGAAAGATTTATCAAGTATCTAAGGAGATAGCTCCTGATACCTTACTATCCTGATTCGAATAGAGGGCCTTTAGTCTTTAGAAGAAATATTCACTTGCAATTATGAGTCATCAATATGCAAAAAGATGTTAAGACAAATTCCTTGAAATGTACTTGGGGGGTTTCTTTGAAAATTTTGGCTGCTGTTGTTGCTAAACAAGTAACTTTAAACATTTCAGGTTGGTGAATAAACTGTCCATTTATAGGTTGAAGGGTCAATGATGATATGTAGAGTTGGTACATGTGCACTTGGTTGAATGTAGAATTGTTGTATGTAGAATTGGTAGAATTCAACATGGTGACATGTTGAAAATTTTCCAATTGACAGTTCCATGGTAAAATTAATGTCAATCTCAAATTTCTTACTTTCTCACCATTTGAGGTCTAGTGTCAGCTCTATAAGTGGGTTGTGAGGTCACAAATTCAATGGGAGGTCAATCTAAATATGGTCTATGAGAATCTAATGTAAAAATAAGGAAATATTTCCCTAGGACCTGAGAGTAATTCTTTGTGATAATTTTTGACAATTTGAATCAAGGCCTATTACTTAAACTTTCTGAGCCTGGGGCAGGGCAAGAGATCAGCAGGTGTCACACTAGGGCTGAATCTGAGGAATCTACTACATACAAGTGATATGTCCTGTACTATTGTATATTTAGTTTACTAAGTGCAGTGTCAGATACTACCAAAAACTGTGTGTCATTAGCAACTAATTGGATTGAAATCAAACATTATTGTGGTTCCTACAGTTATTTTATTGTGGTAGTACTTCTTCACTGTTAAACAAAGGTTCTAGTTACATGCATACAATAAAATCTGACATACCACAGTATGCTTGGGCCCTTCTGGTAGGTATAGTGCCAGTTGGTATGGTCAGTGTAGTGTGACCAGTGTCCATTTTGGTCTGCTCCATCAAAACATGTCACGGTACTTCAGGGCAATGGTTACATGCCAGTACTGTTTTACAAGGTTTACAAGATTCAGTGCCTTTTTGGCTGTGACAACAGGCAATGAAGCACACAAGGGAGAGGTTCATCCTGGCTTTGAAACCCAGGGCCGACATCACTAGAAATTGGAAACAGGGATATTAGTGGCCCCACAAAAGAAGAAATGTGTGTCCTCTAAAACATTTTACAAAGTTCCAACTGTAGGCCAGGTGAAGCTTTTATTAATGAAAACCAAGTGTTAATGTTCAGTGGCACCTGTTTTAGTAGTCACTGGTGTCAGTCACTTCCTTTTACTTACTATAACTCAGTATCACTTGAGATCACTTGGTATCATTTAACTTAATATTATTTAGTATTGCTTAACTTACTTAGTTCAGTATTACATACTTTTTACAGCTCAGTATTATTGAGTACTCAGTATAACTTAACTTAGTATTACATAGTATCACTTAAGTTCATATTATTTATTACAAATCAGTAAATTTTTACCTTAGTACTAATTGGTATTACTTAATATTACTTATTTCAACTCAGTATTATGTGGTATCACTCAACTCAATATTACTTGATATTACTTAACTTCATACAGATGGGACAGAATGCTGGTAAGCATTCTTGTTATTTTTATAGAAACACAGGGAAAAATTGTAACACAGGGAAAACTCTGAAAACAGAAGAAATTTTTTTCATCAAAGTTGGAACGGGGCTACCCTGAGTAAGGTTCTATTATTGTTTAAATTCAGATAGTTAAATTATTCGAAAGGTATTTTCAGTAAAATTTTCTACCAATGTGAACACGTAAATTTGACTTGACAGCAGTGCCCCTGTATTCCCAAGCTGTACGTTTTTGTGATAAAAAGTACAAATGGCAACACACTCAATTAAAGTGTGCAACTGACGTTTGAAAAAAACGTCTTTAATTTGACCTCAAAGTCGCTTTTTGCGTTCCAGTGCCATTTCTTTGTAGCGCTGTCAAAATTTATTGGCACAAGATATCAGTGTATTTCTGGCGTAAATTTTACAGTATATACCAAGTTGTGAAAACAAATCCATTTAAAACGATTGGCGTAAACTATTCAAATAAGAATCAATGAAAGTCTAAAACAATTAGCCTGGCTTTGTGAAAGTGTAGTAATTTACAGAGAAACTTTCTGTATAATCACCACAGTAATCATCCCGAGCTGCTTAATCTTTCTGTCGTGCAGCTTTATTTTAATCATAGTAAATTATTAAGATTTCAATTCGATTAGAACAAAGTCCCATAATTACTGTGTAATAAGATTAAAGCAGTTTTCCTCTAGTTTTCTCGTTTCGCAGTTCCGTTCTTTTTGCCTGTGCGGAATTAGATCAGATGTTACAGTAACCAAATGGGTTATTCATTCATGCAACATTCTGTTGTTCTGACGCTAAACCGATAATATTTGGTCAAGTTCATTTATTTCTCAGACGGGTTTTTCATAGAAATCGATGTTACCCCTTTTGCGATGGGTATTCTTTTCACAATTTTATTTCATACTCGTTATGCTTGTTCTAATTTCTAGTCATGCGTCATCAACGGAATCAGGATATCTATTTGTAGTCTGGTTAATGTCCTCTGTTTCACTTCAGGGTATCTCTTCAAAGTCGAAAGAAAGTTTTTGAACATTGTAAGGAAACATCATCTTTTGACAGGCATAGAATAATTTGACAATTTATCTTCCTTGAAGACACATTTATATTGGAAGATGAAACAGATAAATATAGCCTTAAAGGACAAAAGATTGATATATGTAATACAGGAACAAATATGCTCTTTGTTTGATTAATGTGGAGAGTTCCTTGAAGTGAGCCTGATTGTGAAGCAATTTGCATGCATTACAGGAAGTAGCTAAAGCTTACAGACAAAATCTTATTACAGAAACAATAAAACATCTTCTTTCTATTGACAGAGCTCTCGTAATTGGCAATATAACATCGCCATTTACCTAACAGTTTCCCACAGCGTACGGTGTGAATAATATTACCGTAGAAAGTCAACCTTTGCAAAATGGTGCTTATTAAAATGTAAAGGATTATCATAAAAGAGCAGATTTTATAGGCACTTGCATGCATCAAGCAATGTCACATGGATACATAAACCATATTGGATTATGTATATATTAAAATTAACGGATAGGACATGAAACCGCAAAGGAACTAAGGATAAAACTAACACAGTGAGTGATAATTTAAGTTCTTGGAATCCCGGAATGATCTGAAAATCTAAACATCAACTACAGTACAGAGTATTTGTTGTTATGAGTTATAACATGTACAGAAATGCATAAAACTGCTGGCAAAACCGATAGCAAGAAAAAAAGCCTGAAAGTAATCAACCATCATTGAAGAAATTTACACAGAGGAAAGGCCCTGTAAGGTCACATAGTTCAAGTGACCTAAGTACACTGAAAACCCAAGCGGACACAACAGTGACTAAAAAGGATTCCAAACAACCAAACATCAGTGACTTAATGAACTCTGTTAAAAAAACACCACCACCAACACCACCTGATAAAGAAGAAATCAAGAAAAAAAGAACAATGGCAGAACCATCTAAAGACCCTCCAGAAGTAGATGAAGAAGTTACAGAAAATGAAGAAACAGAAGACAAGGATGAAGATCTCTCATCTGAGCTAAAGAAACTGAGATGATTACTCAATCTAGACATGGAGAAGATGATAAAACCATTGAAGACCAGCATTGCTTGCCTACAAAATCAAATAAATTGTTAACTGAAAAAGGAAAAGAAATTGACAGAATGAAGGAAGCAAATCTACAACTAAGAACAGACTGTGACCAAGTGCAAATTGAAAACAAGAAGCTTAAGGAAAGGCTAGTTGTGTTAGAAAACAAACTCCTAGAGTACAACATTATACATTATACTGCAAGGTGTACCTGACCAACCTTGGGAATCAATAGAAGTTACAAGAGAAAAGGCCCTTAGTGAAATCAGCCAGATTGCAAATGGTGATACTGCAAAGAAGAAATTGGACATCGTGAGGAAAATAGGAATTAAGAACATCAGTAGAGTGGGCCACTACAGTAAGAATAGGAACCAAGCAATATGCATAGAATTCCTTAGTAAAGCTAGTGTGGACTTCCTATATGACAAACGAAGAGACCTGAATAAAGGAAACTATGTGGACAGAGCCTTAGGCCCTATAATGAAAGAGATTGCAGGAAACTCTGGCCTATACTACATAAGGCAAAAGAGCTTGAAGAATTCAAGACCAAAAGTAAACTTGAAGGAAATCACCTTATCATAAAGGGAAGATCATATACAGTTACAGAACTGCATAAACTACCTGAACAACTAAGCTGTTACAATGTCTCTAGTATTGTAGATGAAGAAAGTGTAGGTTTCTTTGGTGAACTCTCACCCTTCTCCAACTTCCACATGCGCAGCTTTCAGACTTGATGGAATTGACTACCACTCCTTGGAACAGTACATACAAGCAAAAAAAGCTGAGTTCTTTGATGAAAAGATCATCAAATTAGACATACTTAACAGTGACACTCCACTGGAAAGTAAAAATCTAGCCAGAGAGATAAAGCATTATGATAGTGCAGCCTGGAACAGGGAAGCCAAGAAACACTGTGAACCCAGAATCAAGGCAAATTTCACACAGAATCCACATCTGTTACAGCAGTTAGTCACTACAGAAAACAAAAGAATTGTTGAATGTAGTTTTGATCACTAATGGGGCTGTGGTCTGCCTTTAAAAGACAAAGACTGCCTAAATACAGACAAATGGAAAGGAGAAAACATGCTTGGTGAAATACTGATGAACATAAGATCACAAAATCAAGCCATTTTTGGTGATAACAGAGAAGAGAACATGGAATCCTAAATATGTTGTTATTGTAGAAAAACTTTTCCTTTTGTTAGCCAACTGAAATATCATCGGGTAAAGCATTTAAAGGTCCCACAGCATCAATGCCAAGAATGTTTTAAATGGTAAAAAACAAAGGAGAATTAACTAAACACCAAGCAATGCATGGTAAAAAATTGTATCAATGTACATACAACACCCTGGACCCTAGAAATTTAATTTAAACACATTGCTTACTACTTGGCTAAAGAATAATTTCAAAACTAACATAAAGTTGCCAGTAAGTACCTAAGGATTCTGCCTCATTTGGAGATTGTGCAATGTGCTAGTTGAGGTTTGCAGAAACATACAAAATTGGCAATAATGCCAACATGTGTTTTTTGTTCCTGCACCACTTGAATTCTTGGAATTTGATCACTTAGGTAGAACCAATGGAGCATGACCAAAAAGATCTTTCAGATGTCCTAAGTCACACATGCCTGGATAGCAGAGAGAGGAGAGCACCAGATCCAAATGCCTGAGGTCCCAGGTTCAATGCTCACAGGGGTAACATTTTGTTGCAGGATTTTTTTTGTTTTCATGTGGTAGAGCCTCTGATGTCAATACAGTGTATTGCCATTATTGCCAATTTTGGCTAATTTGTGAAAACCCTAATTTGATGAGCCACTAAAATAAATTCTACCACTAATCACAGGCTGCAAGGAATTCAATTTAACTCTTACAACTTCTGTGGTCTGTGTTGGCAAGACCAAGTCTAGTTAACCTGCCGGTAACCATGATATGTTTAGCTTGCATATCATTTTTTCTGAATGCGTTTCCATTGGGGATGTAGCATTTTGTCAAAACCACATTTGTTATTTGATAAAGACAAATGACTGACCCAGATCTGATCTATATTGTTCATTTTTATCAGTAACAAGTGACCTCCATTTGCCGAGAACAATTGTTCGGTTCATTTTCCGTGTTTTCCTTTGCCGGCTTGGGACAAGTTGGGTTCCCTTTCAACGTATTTCAGTCTGTGATTACTTGAAATAGGATCAAGATTTTCTTTGGGCAAATATTAAAGGCAGAGAAAATGCAAGCCGTGAATGTTTTTATTCTTGTTAACCTGCTAAATGAAGCGTGTTTAATAATTTGGCTCATACCTTCTTGTTTATGACACCGATCTCGATCAGGAAAGGTGTGGCTTTTATGCCATGGCTTTTACTCTTATATATTCGAATATATGTCGTGCCAGCAAAGCGAGGAGGTGCGCCTGCTGGCAGTCAACCTTAATACTAGCCTCTCCTTCCGAGTGG
>JBCAUG010727911.1:0-12162 GCA_038406175.1 Haplosyllis leylae
TGAGAAATTGTGAGATTTCAGCCAAAAATATTTTCCATTTAAAGAGCAAAGCTGTTAAAACAGCTCTGCTAAAAATGGAGCGGTGTCAGGATATAACGGGAGGCTGTTTCAGCACGTTACACCGGTACTGCAACATCCAATTCAGTCAATTAAACTGCAACAGTTAATAGTTTCGTGCACCAGTGGTATTACTTATTCTTTCTCATTTATCCAGTTTAATTTGCCAAAGAAGACATTTGCAGAAAAAAAAACCGGAAATACAAAATGAAGACTGATGCTACTAATATAGTTAGAACGCCTTATAAGTACAGGGCAAAATGATCGTAATCTATATGTATGTGTGGATTGTCATTGATTCTGCAAGACAGGACGATAAGGAAACTTATGTCCAACAGCTACCATTTATGACACTAAAGTCACTCATAAAAGGTAGGCTTTGATGTTGAAGAGTTTCTTGTTTCCTCAAAAATGTTCCATTAATAATATCAAAAGACGACAATTATCAATTTGAACAAACTTTTGAACAAACTCTATTTTGGATTAATTTATGGTCGGAATTCCACTGTGGCGTTACCAAAGGAACACACCTACACAGGCCCGACTGGTTATTTCTACATACATTTTCAATGAGAAAACTACCAAAGGGTCATGTGCATCTCAAGACTCGTCACTAGGAGTAAACAACTAACATGTAGGTATCCGTGACAACCTAAGATGGAATGTTAACATTCCATTTAAAAAGTTCCAAAAGCCTAGTTTTCTTGTTAATATAGTTGAGTAGTGTGCATAAATCTTCCATCTGTATTTTCACTGGACTAGAAATAAATGTAAATTGAAAAATTCCCAGAGACCGTTTCTTTGGACCCCAATACAAACTATCTGTCTCTCGAGTTTTCCCGTATCACACAAAGTTGGCAATATTGTAAACTTTGTGTTACCAATTCAAATGCCATTACTTTCGTCTTATCAAAGTAAATTTCCTACAAATGTCTAGAAATATATAAATATAGAATATGTAACTAAATTCTAGTAAATTAGCCACTGCAAATAATTTAATGTTGAATTTAAATACATTTAAATCCAATACAAAGTTGACAATATTACCAACTTTGTGTGATACGGGAAAACTCGAATGTTTCTACACTTGACATTTGAGTGTCATGTGTGTGCAGACCAAAGGAAACCTACATAGAACCTGTCGAACCTAGACTCAGAGAACTATAACTGACTAATCAATATTCCTGTGGTAGAGCTGTATTCACACAGACCTGGATTCTCTGGAGAAAACGCAATATTTGTCATTGAAATTCTAAGACTGGGTCATGCAGAGCAAAACGTTTGTGAGATGTTTTCACCTTAACGATCATATTGGGTAGTTTCCAAAAGGTAGTTTGGCTTCCGTGTCCTGGGATTTTAGTTTAAATTTTTAACTGATCAATTTTACATGCGACATGTCGTATATAATATACAAGAATTTTAGTTCCCTACTTTCTAAAGGAAGGTTAATGTTGATAGGTTCTGTGGGAATATATTTCATTCTAAATCTTACTTTGTAGCAACAAACCTACAATGATTAACACCTTTAAGAAAATGAAGCATTTGCAAATGATTGTTATCATCTGAAGTAATTAGATTGCATAATGATTTTTATGTGTTGGAACAAACATTTTCACTTCAGTTGTTGATTTTGCGATGATATGTAAAAACATCCGATTCAGTATGCAGCATCAGTTGTGATTATTCCACCAGAACAGATGCGTCTGCAAAACATACTGTTACAAATCTACCTTGTGGGAGTATTTATGTAACGCCCACTATTCTAACCTGAAAACCAAATCATGAATTTTTTCAGTGAAAGTTAATGTTTTATGTTATTTAACTAAAATAGAGTTGTAAGCGAACTAGATTATTCGGTTTAAAACACGTTTTCCGGTATTTTTACTTTCATGAAATTAAAGCACAAACCTAGAGTCAATCATGACAAAATCTAAAAGTGGTAGTTAACACATGTATTACCCATTTGACACTACAGGCATTTCCAGCAGTAGTGAGAAAGTCTACATGCGTTTCCAGCAGTAGTGAGAGAAAGTATGTTTTCGTTATACCTCGAATCTATCAGTTCACCGAACTGATACCTATTTCTTACCTAGGAATGTATCTATTGTAAGACAAAGTACTTTTGGATTATGTCACCACTGATTTAATTCAATGGATTCAGAGATCTTTTCGGAAAAATTGCTTCAAATGCAGCTTTTGAAAGACATTCTTTCATTAATTCTCGAATAACATTTCCAACGTTAATCTATCATTCCCACTCCTTTTTTGCAATGTAGGTGGTTTTAACAGTTCTTAGATAATATCTTGTTTGAGGATTTCTGCAGAGTCGAAGAATTGCAAAAGTCCTTCAAAGACATGTAATCTGTGTGCAGCAATATCAATTACTGCAAAGTATTTTGTCCCCACCCTGATATTTCCTAAAACTGCACATGTTCTCTTTTTCATAGAAACAAAGCCTGCCTTATGCTGCAAGTCTTTAAGTGCAATTTCTGCCTTTCATCAAATAAATAGAGAAACACAAAGGTACGTCTTGTGCAGGTCTCGCCACTGAATATCAGAGTTCTGCAGTCTCGATTAAAGTTCAGTGTCTTTATCTGTCTTCAAACAGCTTATTATGATCGATTTCTGGTAAATCAAATTAGTTTTTTCTGTAAGACATTCTGTCAACACAAAAGAGTAAAAAGTAAGTGGTAAGTGATTGAGAACACATTAAGATTGGTATGGAGATATTTTACGTTTATGATGGTTTTCTTTTGTTTTTGGTTGGTCCTTTTTGTGCTTCAATGTAGATTATTGATCTACCTCCAACAGTGAATTCAGCTGAGATGTGTGTCTGTGGTTGCAACCGGGGTTGTTACAAACACACATAGATGGCAATACTGGCATTACTTGAAAACAAAAAAGTATCAGCAACAAAATGTTACCTCCAGTGAGGATTAAACTCTCTGGACTAGAATGACAGAGGTACCTCACAAGAGGTAACATTTTTGCTGGATTTTTTTTTATTTTCATGCCAATGTTACTAATTATGTCTCGTGGCTGAATCAATAACATCTTACTGCCCAGAGTAACAACAATTAAAATTTAAAAAAATCTATTTATGTGGATTTAAAATTGATTTTCTGACAGAAAAAATTATATTTTCTAATAATTTAAATGGATGGCATTTTGAAGCCTTTAATTTACTGCTATTTAATGGTGCAATTTGTTCCCTGAAATATGTCACCCGTTTGGGGAAAGACGGCGACGGCCTGACCACGATGGTCACAAGTTGTTGGAACTGACCTTTTGCTCACCATTCAAAATGATTGTTCTTTTCTCTTCAGACTATTGTTAGTTTTTCCTTTCTCTTTCGAAAGATTAATTATTTAATGAAAATGATACATGTAGAAACAGCATAGTAATCAATATCCATATCTGAACAAAAAAGCATTCCTCCGCACGTTGAGTTCCTTTGTAGTTATTTTTATACCCAATTATAATCCTACTAAAGGACAAGTTTACAAAAATAGACAGACAACCGACACTAAGTGCTCATTAATTATGGAGTAACGCGAGGTGTAAGGTAAATATCGCTCACAATTTGGGGCATTTTCAGTATCAGTCATAAAAAATTGGCAGCAGTCAGTCTATTTGGAAAAAGAAACCAAGACGTATTGTTATTTGATATCTGCTGCAAATTCGGAATCAAAAAGTAGTAAGTACTCTATTCTTTAAATTTTGGAGGGTAGTACTTCTGTTTTACTTCACTATTATCCCTGTTTTGGACTTCCAGCGATCTATTCTAGTGGCTCGTGACTCGTTCACATTGCACGGAACCGGGACCGGGAACGGGACTAGAAAAAATGGGTTTCTTGCAGAACTGTTCATACTGCAGGGACTGGGACTGGGAATGGAAAATTTTGCAATGGGTTCTATGCCCATTTTTTTGGTCCCGGTCTCAGTCCTGCCCTTTCCATTCCCGGTTCCGTGCAGTGTGAACGAGCCATAGGGTGAAAACCCTTGTTTTCGTGCTACAGTTCTGTATGCCACTCTTGTTATTATTTTCAAAAGAGGGTTATCATTGATTCTGTATGTGCCACTAAAGGTATTGTGGTACACAGCAAGAAACCTCCATTTATGGAAGCAGCTTCAATTATCAGCTGATCTGGCAGCTGCCCAAATACCAGCTTCATGGTAAAAACAGATTGAAGTTTCTTGCATCTTCATTCTTGTGGTTGTTGCCAGTGGGGATCTTTGTCTATTGGCTGATGGATACATTTTTGGAATTACTTCTTCGTTTCTTGACACCAGGCTCACTCAGAATCGTTCAAACATAGACAACGTACACAAAGTCTTAAAAGTTGTGGGTAGGTATAGCTTTTTTTATTCGAATGAGAACGTAGCTTGTTAAATGGAAAAACACCTACCAAGAGGTTGTGCCCTTAACTTCAAAGTAAATATGTCACAAACACAGCTAAAAATATCATTGACCTGGAATCATAGTGTTATATTATATTAGCTTCTTTGATAATGCAGAATTAAGGACTTTGGTTCCTGACATATTGTCAAATCAAAGGGACCTTAAGATACCCGGTGTGCTTGCCTGGAGGGCTATGTTTGGCTGCAGAAATTTCTTTGATATCACTGCTCATCACACATCTGGAGGCAAAACCTGTTTATACAAAATAGAGATTTTCCGAAATTGCCTGCCATATTTGGCTGCGTTTAGTTTTAACTGAATTAAATGAGTTAAATTTCAAGAAGTTTTACAAGTACAAATGCTCAGAGGTCAAAGTACTACATCAAGTCAATTATGTAGACAGAAAGTTTCCAATATGGCTTGAAAATGGTCCATGCGGATTGCCAACAATAGCAATTTCCTAATACATTCTATGAAATTCCTCATCAATTATTCATAGACAGTTGAAAATCCTCACTGCCAATAATTACCAGAATTAAGCAAAAGCCAGACTCCCTTTTGTATAATATAATTTACCTCTTCCGAAAGTGGCAGATTTGACAGGTCCTCTATTATGAAACGAAAGCTAAATTAAATTTACACTGTATAAAGTCTTCTTTAGGACTAAATATGTTCTCAATACACATTCCACATTCTGCGAGCTTCTGCTCTTTGGTCAGATAACTTGCGTGGGACCACCAGTAGTGTTAAATTGAAACAGTATCCCAGGGGCGCACACAGGTTGGATCCTTGTTGGTGTGTTCACCTTCATGTGATGCTCAAGGCTGTCATGAATACTTGATTATGTATCAAAGGATAGAAGCGGAGAGACAACCATCATTTCCCGGTAACTTGATGGTAGGAGGTCCATTACAGTCATTCATTACTTTGTACATTAACCCATTTAAGATATAAGTAATATATCCCACATAGCAGCTACAAAATAAAGGACCTTCTCCATATATCTACTGCTACCATATATTACTTCGTAATGATCTCTGAAGTATTCTGTGGATAATGGAAAATTGATATTTCATCGTCAAATTCTTTAGTTTTTGCCTTCGATTACCTGAAATAGTACTATGGTAACTTTTTGATGGCAGATATAAGCAAAGTTCAACATAGGATGGTGGTCCACTATCTTTAACTTCCACTGGATTATGGAAGGAGTTTCTGGAGAAGCAAATGAGTGAGTAAAAGCTGCAAACACCGTTCTAAAGACATTAATTGTCGTTTCCTAAAATATGACGAAAGAAATTTTTGAATTGGTTTTGTCTTTGACTGGAGGCAGTTTACATTCAATTTTGTTAAATGGAGAATGCTGTGTTTTTAATTGGAACCTTTTGTTTTGTCTAACATTGATTAAGGAGACAGAAGGTAAGGGAATTTGTTGAAAAGCAATAATGTCTTGAAACATTACTTTCCCGTGTGTTGTGCAAAGACGTGATAGTAGTCTTCAACAATGTGACAGTCTTTGGTCTTTCTAGGTGTTGACAACGCTACCTCCCGGTGTGAATATGGTATCGGTCATTCGAGATCCTTTGCAAATTTCTTTCATCAAAGTTGTAAATTAAACCACAGCCTCTTGCTCGGCTGCGAACTGATCTAACTATTCCATCACACAGTTACTTTTAATGGCATAAAATTTTAACAATATCCAATTCGGTGACAAATGGTTTCATCTGAAAATCTTAACTTTGAAAAAACCATACCAGTACGATGGAGGCCAAGAAGTGGTGACTAGGTTCTTCTGTTTTCAAGCTGCTTTATGTTTCAATATCTTCACGTAAATTGCAGCTTTTTAAGAGCAAGTGATCAGTGGGAAAGGCGACCAGACAATCAATCTGGCCACAAAGCCAAAACTTCCTACTCTTCACTTCGTTACATTTCCCCAAAGGGAAGTTTATTTCAGCACCTATTTGATGACTTCTTCCAAAGATAATTCCCAAAATGGCTTCCTGTGTCAACAGCCTGGTAGGATGGTGCTAAAAATATATTCATTATTGCCTATCTAGGCACCAAAATTACATTATCTTCTCAGAAAAAATCCGCATACAGCTATAAATAAGATTACGCTTACAATATAAGTGCGAAAGTGCGAAAGTAGACAAGAAAACTTCGCAACGTTAACAAAATATTCTTTACCATTAGTTATAAAATGTGATTGCTTTGATTGTATTTGTCATGTATTTAGGAATTTGTCTGCAAGAAAAGGATTTTCCCCCGTTTCAGTCATCTTTACACTGAAACCCGAAGTTCAACGCAAGGGTGTCTTTGACTCCTCCGAAATTGTTTTTGAAATTCCCAATACAGTAAGTTGAAATCGAGAGAAAATGTAGTCTTGGTCAGGGGTTATGAAAGCCAAATAACCAGTGAATACATTTGAAGTCAGTAATACTTACATGGCACCACTGTAGATACGTACAAGATTAATTGAAAGTCTGATCAAAAATCAAAACTTTGTTCTCAGAAAGAACATTGTGCGTAACGTGAAGAAACTTTTTTAAATTGTAATTCACGTTTCTATATTCTGCGATAGGATTTGCATGGAACAGTGTAACATTTGGAACTTTAAAATTTATTAGTTTAATGCTTTTCTATCTACAAATCCATCTTTTCAAAATGTACACAAAGTTAAGTGAACAGAACACTATTGTCTACATTGTATGTCTAGTTGATGGATAAAGCAGGAAACATTTTGGTATTAACGAACTCTTGACAGCTTTAATACGAAGCGAACGCATTGATGAAAGCAAGTCATCAAACGAACAAAAGTTGCTTGTAGTGATACTGCAACTTTGAAATAAAAAACATTGTCTCATTTGCCACGGAAGCATAAAGATTCTATTGATTTCTTGACACAGTAAGTGCAAAACACTCAAATTGGTCGATATTATTAGAAAGAAAATAGCAAGAGTTAAGCGTTCAATTGTTGATTGAGTAAAGTTAGAGCAATTAATTAGGCAAATGGAAAGTCGACGAAATCGTTTAGAGAAAATTACGCTCATTCGATTGAATGTAATTTCGATACTATAATTTGATATTTGGTTCTTCAAAGCCCAAAAGATCAATCATGTAGATCTGTCAAAAGACATCATACAACACCTGAGCTTTAAAGTGGCCAAGAATAGATCATTTTACTCAGAGAATATACACATTATTTTGCTTAAATTTGAGAGGCAAATCCTTCTTTAGCCAATATGAATTACATTTTGCACGATTAAGATCTATATTTTGTGAAAATATTAACTAGACATGAGAGTGTTTGTGTCTCCTTGTGCTATGTATATTCCATCCTGCTATCTGAGTGACTCAGATAATTGTTAACAATGATGACATGTTACTATACCACAGATCACAGGAAAAGCATTTCCTGCATCCAACCAGCCTAAATGTTGCATGTCAGAATTTTAGTCCCTTTTAATGTTTTCTAGGCAAAAGTTGCACATACCTTTTGATACTATTTATGGCAGATCACTTTCGTGAGACAGTTATGGAATGTTTCAGCTTATTTTCTGTTCTATGAAATCTCCTAGCAAATTCTGCCTCTGGTGAAGTCCAGATCAGCTGTACAAATTGAACAGGTAGACAATAAAATATTTCATATCGCAAATACAATCACTTGTGGACAATATATTGGGAATTACAACGATCATTTTTACATTTTTGTTATCAGTTCATTCCCAACCAAAATAAAACAACACCCGAAAAATAAATATTTATTATGCAAGTTTCAAAAGAGAGACTTGCTATTTGGATAACAACAACATCTGATGTGACAAAGGTAATTATTATTTTACTACATTTCTACATTTGAAAGTTAAAAATAATAAAAGTTTCACCTTTTCTTGTTGACTACAAAACTTATCCCGGTGAGACATATCTATCTTGAAAAGGGCTTCAAATATCAGTTGGGTAAACAGTCTGCCTGATGGTGGTGTGGTATTAGGTTCAGGTTCATCAGTCTTTGTCTCCACGGATGTATCTATTGAAACACATCATTATACTGTAATGAATGAGAAAGAAAGCCCTTTGAGAATATCTTGATTTATTTACCAATTGTTACGTAACTGGAGGTTTCTGTGGAATAATAATGAGCAGAAAAAAGTCTTGAGATTTGATATCTAAAGTAAGTTGTTTCTAGTTGCTCATTCACAAATGAAAAGAAGCACAAAAATATTTAATTCAGTGATATTCTAAAAGAAATCTTCAGAAGTTTTGAATCACAGAATATGGAAGAAAAATGTTCATTTTTAATTAACATCTAGGTAGAATATGAATACCAAAAATATGAATATCATGAATATCATGTATTATAATTTGTCTAAATTTACATTCAGTAACATAAGATTTGCATCTATGAATAGAAAGCTGAAATTTGCCTATTTCCACCGTGTTACGCACCTACTTTGTGTATAATACCCAGATGACTGTCCTATTTTTAGATCTCAACCACAATGGTATAAGAGCTAAGCACAGGAAAATGATACACTAATACCTCTGCTAATTACTCGAGAGATAGCAATTAGTATGGTAATTATGAAAGTTGCGCTTGATATTTATTGCAAAAATATAATAGCTGAATCATTTCCCTGCTTATTTTCTGCCTGTAAATAGGAATGGAGTTTGGTTCTATTTTTGTTTTCGACCTCAAATGTGGTAACTACATTGACGTCAATGAAAAGACAATCGCCGTTTAACAAAAGAATTTCCCACTTTGTGTAGAAAAATTGTTACCAAAATTAATGGTGTTAATAGAAACAGTGACAGTAAGTGTTTCAATAGATAGCAAATTCTTTTGCACCTACCATGAGTTTTACATTATGAATTTCTCAGATATCACTATGTACAGTATGGGACATCAATTTGTCGGATAAAACCAACGGATGTCCTGATCTACGTGCAATAAGCATAATGAACTCATTTCCCCTCAGTGGGGTTAATCATTAATTCATATCGGTTTCGTATACTCTACGTTCCCTTTATGTTTTAATCTTTTCACCAAAAGTGCAGCTTTTAAAGAGACAACTTTTCACAATAGAGATTAGTGTGAAAGGGAGACCAGGCAATCAATATATTTATTGGCCATAGACCCAGCACTTCCTTCTCTTGACTCCTTTACATTTCCCTGAAGGGAAGTCTATTTCACCACCCATTTGACAATAGATCATTTTGCAGACTGCCTCCAAAATAACCTTCACTAACCATAGCCTTTACGGCTCACTTTTTCAAAACAAGTACCTTGTACGTAAGAACTTTTTCAATAAATTCCTTGAAAGAGAAAAAGTACACATTTAATTTCCCGTAGGTTGTTCTTGTTTAGTGCAGGGTACGACACGTGCCTAAGCACCTACAGGGAGGGCTCTGCCCATACCCTGGGCCCGTACTATACCAGCCAATAGCAGGCCATTAGCTACCCGTATATATAGAGTGCACTGCTAATAGGGCCAGAGTAGAATAAACGCACTTACATAAAACCAACTACTGCTCTTTACTCTCGTAAAGAGGTACGCCAAACTCGCACCTTACATTAGGTTGGAGGCGCGAAGCAGTTACCAGTCTTTAAACCTATTCGGTATCAGCTTTTGTGTAAATTCGATCACAGTGACGCTGACTATAAATTAGCATTGCAATCCATAATTTCAAAGGTCCTAACCTATCTTTAGCTTGACTGCAAGGAAGCAAAGTACTTCTAAAAATACTTTTGTATCATTTCTTTCCAGACATGGAAACATTTCCCGATGGATTCCCTTTCTTCCGACACTTTGGGAGATAACAGGCATTAGAGACCTCTTAGAGCTGCTTTAAAAAGAATTCTTTGCATGTTTAATGGCCATACTAGGAAACCAATAAATACAATTGCAGTCTTCTAATGGTCCCAGGGGATCGTGTACATAAATTCAAATAGTATTTATCTCTCTGTGGAGACTGTAGCTTGGTTTCCTTTTTTAAAGTTGCAATTTTGTTTTCAGGAAGCAATCTCTTTCTCCCATTTCTTTTTTCACGCTTCCTTGTACTTGTGAATTGAGGATTCATATCCCGCTCAGTCAAAAGACTTCATTGGAGCCGGTCGCAATTGTATAGACAAATATTTACCTATGATAAATCACAATTGCATGCAAGCCACAAAAGTTGTTGACGGAACTTCAAAATACATAATGGATTTGGGATTCTGTCAATAAAATCCAGACGTCTAAGAGATTAGAACCTAAGAAAAATATGATCAAAGTATGAAAATGTCATGTTCGTTGTACTTCTACCCAATTTGATAAATGCAAAGACCATTTGCGTCAAAACCCCTAAATTGGATATCACACAAATGTTTTTCGGAAATATTAGCCTATTCGAAAATACTTTATCAAGTCACAAATTTCATTTGCAAAAACGCATTCATCTAGCTTATTTTATTTCGAATATTTTGACGGTTTTCCATTGATTGCATTATTTCGTTCAATACACAACATCCAGAACCAAATTTTCTTGCCTGAAGAAAATATGTAGATTCTCTCCTAACAACGTTGAAAATTCAAATCTTATTGATATTTTCTAGGGTTTTTTTTTCCTTCTGTTATTTACGAAACGGTGAACTTGATCACTTAGAACTGCGCAAAATACCAGGCCAGCCTGGATCTTAAAGGGCTTAATTTCGTGATAGCAAGTCGACTACAGCTTTATAATCAATATCTGTCCTAATCATAGACCGGACGCTTCCTCTCATCCAGTCCTCTGTCATGTACTGGTCTATTTTGAGACACGAAAATCATCACCATTTAAGAGCCACACTTGGATTTCGATTTCATGATAGGCCCTATTAATATTGACCATCAACCACAGGGCTTATTAAAAGGCACGGTGTTACGTACAATAGAAGCCTGTGGAAGTCATTAGCAGAAATCTATGCAGAATAATTATTGTTCGATTGTGTACTGAATGTTAGTTCTTGGTCTGGTAAAGGTCTAGACTTTCAATCTTGATATGTTACTGTGGCACGCAATTGAGAAATAGCTTCATATAGTGTAAATTTGGTACTAGGTCATTATACAACCGACGTAATTAAATTCACCTTTGATATTTACATTATCCAAACATCTCTTTCTTAACCCACTTAACCCACCCGAAATTTTTAACAAACAGGCCGATTAAATCCTTGTTTCCCTTTGATGATTTAGTGAATGGTGCTTAGTCCCGTTTTCACCCTTAACGGTACTGTTGACAAAACAAGGCTTTCCTGTACAACTTAATAGGACGCTGACGGCGTTTAATTTTGCTGTAATGTGTGGACTTTGTTTTGGCCAGTAGCTTCTCATAGACGCAATATATTTCAGAACAAGAAAGTCCTCCTGCGTGAATGCAAGAGGCATACCGCCCGCTGCATAGCCTACCTGTCCCCGGGTAATCATGTCCCCAAAAAAATTAAAGAAAAAAAAATTTTAAAAAAAAAGTACCCCCTGGGACTGTGTACCCCCCGGGACTGTGTACCCCCCAGGACCAAGTACCCCTTCTGGGACCAAGTACCCCCCCAGGACCAAGTACCCCCCTGGGACCGAGTACCCCCCAGACCAGACCTGAGTACCCCCCAGGACCAAGTACTCCCCTGGGACCTGAGTACCCCCCTAGACCAGACCTGAGTACCCCTCAGGACCAAGTACCCCCCCAGGACCAAG
>JBCAUG010727922.1:0-12162 GCA_038406175.1 Haplosyllis leylae
CTTTGTCAGTAGTTAGGGTATATGTCTCAAAGAATCAAAAAAGTCATGCATCAAAAGATTTTTTGTCCTCAACCTTATTCTATTCTGGCAAATATTCCAACTCTGTGTTAAATAATAATTCTGTCAGATCTGCCATCATTCTCACTTATTCCAAATGTTAAGCTTTTACTAACAAGGAAAAGATTAGTATCTCCAAAAAGTTTTAGCATTTACCAAAAGTTTAACATTTGTTAAAAGTTTAGTAATACATAAAAATATCATAAATATGACAAATGTCATCTTCAAATCATTTTTGATAAGTGAAAATCACATTTCAAAGACCAAATGAAATCAATATTGATATCTGAAGGCTGACTATAATGGTTCAGGTATCAATCCTATAAAGCTATTTGGATATTTTTCCCAGGATTAATAAATTATAATTCAAGGTTAAATCTGGTGTGCTAGTTTCAGATGATCAGGTAGTGAAAGTTTCACCAGACAGTGTGAGGGTGTGAGGGCAAACAGGTGAAAGGTCACACAGTTGCACACTGTTGTCCTCTCCTGCCCTTACACCCTCCTACTCTTGTGCCCTTGCACCTTCCTACCTCCCACCCTTGTGACCTTGCACCCTCCTACCCTCTCACCCTTGTCCCCCTGCACCCTCCCACCTTTGTGCCCTCACATCCTTGCATCCTTCCATCTTCCCACCCTTGCACCCTTCTGCCCTTATACACCCACCCTTACAACCCCACACCCTTGTGGCCTCCTGCCTTTGCACCTTCTGTCCCTGTGCCTCCCACCTTTGTGCCCTCCTCTCCTTGTGTCCTCCCACCCTTGTGTTCTCCTACCCTTGTGCCCTCTAACCTTTGTGGCCTCTAACCCTTGCACCTCTCACCCTAGTGCCCTCCCACCCTTGTAACTAGGAATCTACTGACCTCCCAGCATTTTGTGCTCCTCCTGCCTCCTCTTGCCCTCCTGCCCTTCCATCCTTGCACACCCCTGCCCTTGTACCCTCCTGCCCTCCTGCCCTTGTGGCCTCATGCCTTTGCACCCTCTCACTCTTGTGCCATCCCACCCTTGTGCATCCTCACACCTTGCTTCCTCCTGCCCTCCCACCCTTGCACCCTCCTGTTCTTGTGCCATTCCACCCTTATGTCTTCCTTCCCTTGTGCCCTACCATCCTTGTACACTCCCACCCTCCCACCCTTCTGCCTTCCTGCCCTTTTGCCTTCACACCCTTGAGCCATTGTACCCTTTTGCCCTTGCACTCTCCTGCCCTTTTGTCTCTGCCCTTTCACCCCTCTGCCTTTTGTTCTTCCACTCTTTCACCCTCCTGCCCCCCACCCTTTTGTCCTGTACCCTTCTGCCCTTGTTCCTCCCATTCTTGCATCCTCCCACCATTTTCCCTCCTGCCCTTTAACCCTTGCACCCTCCTGCCCTTGTGCCCTTGCATACTCTTGTCCTAGTGTCCTCCTGCTCCTGCTATATTGTCTTTGTGCCCTGCCATCCTTTTGTCCTGCTGCCCTTGTGGCCTCCCACCCATGTGCCTTCCTGTCCTTTTGTCACCTTGCCTTGAGGTGACTCTGGTCAACTGGGTTTTTGGATTCCCACCAAGTCTGAGTGTCCCCACCATGAAGAGCATGAGGGCATATGGGTGTGAGGGTGCAAAAGTGTGAGGGCATGAGAGCATAAAGGCAGGTGAATACTAGGATTTGAGTCCCATCACTTCTCAGTGGAAAAAGTCAAACAAGTTTAATTACAACATGTAGTGTTGAGGTGTCCCCACCACCTCTAAGTAGAACCACCACCCCATCTACATTCACAGAACACAAAATGACATTCATAGGTTCCCACCATGGGACCAAAACTCCAGGGCAAAAAGCTGAAACCAACCATTAAGTTGACTCTAACGAGTCACCAATTAGGTAAAATTATTTTAAAGCTGGTTGCACTATTATTCATTGTCATTTATTCACTCCCCAGTGGATCTGAGACTACCATTTACAGCTGTTCAGACAGACCTGTTTTTGTGGTCTTCTGTCAGACTTGCCTCCATTCTATGATGTTGGTAATAATACTGACTCAACTGAAGTCAACAAAATATTTGAATGAATTAATTCAGATGATGGCCTGTTTCTCAGCGATATTTATCGAAGACACCAACAAAAATATTTCATTCTGAAATGTGGCTCACATTCCTGCAATTTAAGGCTTTGTTTACAATGTCATAATATTTAAGAATATCATTGAGTGAAGAATTTTACTTTGGTGACTCATTGGAACTTATCTGAAGTAAAACTCAGAAAACGGATTGGGTTAGGTTTCGGGTAACTGGCATGCCTGTTCATAGGGAAGAGCTGTAACAGGTATGCTTCTTCAGGGTGACTAGTATGCCATTTTAGGGTAACTGGTATGTATATGGGGAGTGGATCACAATACAGATATTTTGTAGCAGTGTTTTGGAGATGGAATGTAGACTATCACCCTTTCCAAAAATGTGGAAGTGTCTGGGAGATGGTTCACCAACTATTCTATTTGAATATGTTGAATTGTCATGGATATGGTTTCTCAACTACTGGTATGCCTGTTTAGGGTAACTTGTGCGTCTATTCATGTAACCATCCAAGATGGCCAACACCGTGTTCAAGTTAAAGGTTGACCAAAATTAGGGAAAATCATGGAATATCAGAGTCATCCCTAAGTTTGCTTATTACTAGAAATAGTGAGGTCATGTAACCAAGGTAATATGTAAACAAATGAGTATCATCTGTTCTCAAATGACCATTGTAAAAAGTATATAAGAACTTTCTGATCTCCTTGAAAAGGGCATAATTTACTGATGTTCCTTCAGGGTGTTGTGTAGGCAACTTATTTACAAGTAAGCACTATCTCATGGCTTTGTTTGGTGGCTCTGTCCCTCAGATTACTTGCCTTAATTGCTTATCATGGCTACTCTATGTACAGGATACTTTCTGGTCAATTAGCATACTATCCAAAACAATGCAAAGGGCATCCAACAGTGACAGAAAAGATCAATTAAAACATTGCCTCTCTGCTCCTTTCCTAGGGGGGAGGGAGGAGAGGTGGAGGGGGTACCCCAGTCAGGCCTGTAGCTGGGAGTGTACTCCTAGGGCCTGTCCAGGAGGGGGAGGCTGCCCCTTACCTTCCCCTCTCCCCACCCCCTCCCCCTCCCCCCACCAGATACAAGAGCACTCACTATACCACGGGCAATATGCCTCTTGTGGTCACGCAGAAGGACTTTCTTGTTTCTTTGCTAAAATTAAAGAAATTCTGCATTGGGCAATAGCAAAACTTCTCTTATTTTACTTAACAATAAAGCATTATTAATATAATAACATAAATCAACAAATATTAAGAATTCAACCTTTCAATATTGGTTAAACCACAAGAATTCTTCACTGAAACATGTCACAAGATCATTACATAACTATGAGATTGGACCAGAGACCAGGGTTAGCCCATTTCCTCCTGGTGAACAAATGAACTGAAAACATTACCTTCTCCCATACTTCGTACGGAGGCGGTAAAATTCATGGCATTCATAGTCTATCTCAGACTACATCCTTTACTTCAGTTGTCCCTTCCAGGCAGCCAATAAACGAGACAGTAACCGCTGTGTAAAAAGCATAGTCTCTGCAATTGTCATCAGATGTCTCTGTAGTGGATGGGGGTAGTTTCCATCTCCAAAGACATTGCCACAAAATATCTATATAGTACCCCCAAAAGGAAAGGTCAAAGCCCCTTGACAAGATCCATGTTATATCCCTGTGATTTACCAACTGTGCCAATCAGACTGTCAGACCATTATAAAGTCATACTGAGTCATATTGAATCTAGAAATGATCCATGTCCAAAAAGTCAAGTGGTGCAGAAAACAAAGTTCAATTAAAGGATTTTCTATTCAGTACATGTCTGGTTAGCACAAATGGACAGATATCAGACTTGTAAGCCACTAATGGTCAGTACTGTGAGTTCAATTCCCACTGGAGGCAACTATATTTTTGCTGAAACTTTTTAAAACCCTGGATGTCGGTTTTGTACAAAAATGAGAGAAATGTCAAATTAGGTGTTATTTAGGAAAATGTTATGGCTATTTTAAATAGGTTTCAAACTGTCCTGTATATGATTGGACCACCGAATATGCGATCAATTCTAGCAGTATGAAATTCTGTGTTTTGTGTGCCACCGCTACTTTGATGCGATAAGAATCTTCTCTCAATGGCCGGTCGCTGTGGCCGAGCGGTAGCACGTCTGCTTACTGTGTGGGAGGTCTCCTGATCGAATCCCGGCATGCCTCTGCTACATATGTGGCATGTAGGGAACATGACTGGCTGCCATGCCGGCCATCAAGAGGTCGGCGGGTGTCACACCAGAGGTGAATCTGGGGAATCTGTTGTGTGCAGGTGAGGAAGCATGCAAGCGAGGGATCCACCCTGGTTTTGAAACCCAGGGCAGACGTCCGAAACAGGGGTATCAGTGGCCCTACAAAAAGTAGCCTCCAAAAATTTAAAAAAAAAAAAAAAGAATCTTCTCTCAAGTGCGCACATTGCCTGTTCGTTCCATTTAAGCATTCTCCGCATTTACTTCTCCAGAAGGCTAATTTTTAATATAATTTTCATCTATTGTACAGGGCATTATCATCAGTAGTAGCATTAGGTGCTAACGTCATCTGCAACAAGATCCCCGGCCTGGCGCCCCGTCAGCGGACTATCTGTCAGAGCCGGCCCGATGCAATAGTCGCGGTCGGGGAGGGAGCCACGTTGGGTCTGCGGGAGTGTCAGCATCAGTTCCGCAATATGCGCTGGAACTGCACGGACATCGGCCACGGGCAGCCGGTCTTCGACAAACTGCACCCGCTCGGTAAGTCCTGTAAGTCGAACCGCTTTTTTACTTTTTACTTTACTTGTTTACTACGTTTTTAAATAGATTGGCATATTTTGCATGATTTTATTTTCTTTTTCTTATTTGAGGTCATAACTAATAAAAACATGCACATAAAGACTCACTTAAAGAAGTTTGCCACCCAATTCATGTCAAATGAAAGACCATAATTTACACAGTGAAAGATTAAATAATAATCGGTAGTGATTTTAATGATCAAATAAATTATACTGCTTAAAGGTATCATGTTACGTCATTTATACAAAAGTGTGACTTGTTTACAGGGGTAACTTAAGTTGAATGAGTGCTACAAAAGTTATCCACATCGGAGACGAACGAAATAGTTCACCTCTCACGAAAATAACAAAACATCAGAAAATTCTGTGCATCAAAAAATTCTGACTACTTATCCAGATCCAACAAATGTCAGATTTGTACCAGTTTTGGCAGAATCATATCAGTATTTTGTGAGAATTATATCAGTCTTTGTCATAATTTTTACTTCCAGCTGATTTGCACTGGTTTAGGTCAGCTGGTGGGTCAGTAATTGGAACTATCTGATCTCTTTTCGCTCATGTAAATCTAGAAACAATTGCACATATCTCGTATTCTTCCCAAAAAATTGTTTCACAAAAGATTCTACACAAAATGTGGCCAGAAATGAAATTTACAATGTTCCAATAATTTGGAATATATGAGGATAGAAATTTAGGGTCAGGGTCAGGGAAGCGGAAGGGGTAACCCAGTCCAGGTCTGGTTGGAAGAGGGCATATCCCGTGGTCCATTGTGGAAAGGGCACCCCCAGCCCAGATCTGGATTAGTATCATTTTTCGGATTCATTGCTTCTTGCTAATTTTTGGGAAAAGTTTTTGTTCAGCTCTGACACTACTGTGCTGGACTTTTGTACTGTGAAAGGGATCATTTCCCCAGCTGCATGTTTCATTCTGTTACCTACACAGAATCACTGTTTAGTTCTTCCCTTGTGCTACACTTATCTACATTTTGACTGTTTTGCTATCAGCCTCAGTGGATATTTTTTTAACTGGCACACATTGTCAGTTGAGAAGAGTATACTGGTCAGGAGTCCATCTTCCAACCCTCCTTCACCATGCATGTGTTTCATCCTACCAGAGACACTAAAGCTTTTATTTTTAATTAGGTTCTATTTAATTTTAGTTTTAATTATGTTAAAATATGGCCTTATACCTTATTCAATACTATTATTCTTTCTTTTCCAATACTTGAAAACCTGGGTTCCAAATTAGGTAGTATTGGGGTGTTTCTCTTAGCTACCCTGTTTTCTCAGAGATTGTCTATTTGATGGGGATTTAACCCTTTTACCCTTTTGTCATTCAATCAGCGTAATAATGAAGGGAAGGGTATACCACACGGCTGCGGGTATACCCTAGGGGTGCATACCTGTACCCTAAACTCAAGTCAGGGGCACATAAATAAGTTACACACTTGTATGGGGCGAGTTAATGAGAAATTAAACGAGTCTAGCTCTCTCTATGGTATTTAACACTTCATAAACACTCCCTTGCATGGCTGCACTCGGAATAAAAGCCTGGATAATATACTAGGATGGGGTGACTTTGATACACTGTCAGTTCCATATAAATTAAAATTCGCACCATTTAGGGATTTTTATACGAGGTTTTGATTAACTTCCATTTACGCAGTTAATTATATTGTGCTATAACTGCTGCGTGACTTCTGAATGAAGAACAGTCAATAGGCGTGGGCAAACATAATTATAGCTGATCTACCCGTGTTCCTACGTAAAAACGTACAGATTTTGTTGATGCTTATACGGTAGACTGTCTAGTTTTGATGTCCAATGTATGATATATCACTGTTATCTCTTTGAAACTTAATCCCTTTTTTACTTTTGATTTATTGCGTTAAAATATTCGTGGTTGTAAAAGTATTGTGTTGCAAGATGAACAATTTTGTTGATATCTTGCGCCATTACCTTTCAAGTTGGCCAGAATGATTTTCCTGCACTCCGAGAATTGTGGTGAAATTCTGTCTCCTCAATCAGCCGGTCACTCTATCAACATTACCCTTTGGAAGAAGGATTTAATGTTACCATGTAGCTTATTGGCTGCACAAAATTATTTAAATTATTTTGGATTGAAATGTGATGATTCAACAAAGTTTTCAAGAAATTTAACTCCTTTGCTCTGCGTTAGAATTTACATTAATACCGTCCTATCCCAGCCAACAGAACAAGTATGAGAAACAGAAAGAGTAACAATTTTAATTGACTTGCATGAAGTAAAGAAAATTTCCTAAGAAGACCTTCTGAATTTGAAAATGTACAGTTACGAAAAAAAACTCTTTTACCTTATACTTTCAGGGACAAAAGAAGCGGCGTTTTTAAACGCCATCAGTTCAGCAGGCGTTACCTACGCCATCACTCAGGCGTGCTCCACGGGGAACCTTTCCAGCTGCGGCTGCGACAAGAAGAAGCTAGAGGGGAAGTTCTCTCCAAACGGCTGGAAGTGGGGCGGCTGCAGCGCAGACATTAAGTACGGGCTGGACTTTGCTCGGATCTTCGTCGATGCGAGGGAGATTAACGAAGACGACAGGTCGTTAATGAATCTGCACAATAACAGAGCTGGGAGAAAGGTGAGAGATAAGATTTCTGCAAAGAGTCCCCAGCTGGATTTAGTGATCACTACCTTTCCTCATGGCAACAAACATTCGGATAAGTTTGTGTAATCTGCAAAAATATACCCTCATAAATACTCTCTCGTAAATGCAATGGTAATTGAGTTTCCCCTAAATAGAGATGCATTCTGTAGAATTCTACAGAATCATAACAAAAGAAACCAGTAGCAAAATGTTACCCCAGTG
Organism: Haplosyllis leylae; assembly: GCA_038406175.1. Lineage (NCBI taxonomy): Eukaryota > Metazoa > Annelida > Polychaeta > Phyllodocida > Syllidae > Haplosyllis > Haplosyllis leylae. Next base: position 7,747 of record JBCAUG010727922.1, read on the forward strand.
GGAATTGAACCCAGAGCCTCTGACTTCATGCCCTGCATGCTACTGATCCAAGAATCAATAGATAGGACTATGTAAGGATCTAAAGGTCTGAAACTTCCACCAAATGGGAATTAGTACAGACACTAGCATGCAGGGCATGAAAATCAGAGGCCCTGGGTTCAATTCTCGCTGGGGGTAATATTTTGCTGCTGGATTATTTTTTTGTTTTCTCGAGATTCTGTAGAATTCTACAGAATGCATCTCCATTTTGGGAAAACTCGAATGTTTCTGGATGCTAAAAATGCCAGTAAGCCACAGGAAAGGAAAATCTTCAGTAAATCTAGTATATCGACGTTACCACGAGAACAGTAGAGAATCCACAATGCAAGAGCTAATTTCTGTCCAAAGGTCTACACAATGTTAGCATCGCCAGTTTCCGATTAAATTCGTTGAATTCGGTTAAATCATAAATCTCTTCTTCGTTGGGCACCCTGTAGGAAGATTATCAATTCTGACTGGTTCTTAAATAGTTTTATAATGGTTCTCTATGAGAAAATATTTGTAGTTCAGTCGGAATTTGGTGTCCAAAGGACGATTAATTTTTTTTCTCACAGTCAACCGTTATAAAACTATTTATGAACCAGTCAGAATTGATAGATTTTCCTACAGGGTGTTGAAGAAACTTTTAATTTATTAAGGTCTAACTTTTAAGAGCTTTTGGTTCAGAGGTGAAATTGGAAATTAGGGACCGAATAACAGAATATTCCTTCTTTAAAATTTAACTAATTCATCAAGAGGTCTGAGGAAGAAAACAGATCTTCATTGTTTCATTTATCTTTTAAATTTCACAAAGCGATGTACGCAGAATATATTGCTTCAAAAATCAATTGAACTGAAAAGACTGCTCCTCCTTTTTTCCTTTCAACAAATTCAGTCATAATTTTACAGACAGGTTTTTAAACACTAAAAATACCTGCACAAGTGCACAGTTTAAAAGACAAAGAAATAGACAATGCCAGTCTCATAAAAAAATCCGTTGTCTTCCAAGGCCATTAAATTATTGTCTGAAAACCTTCACTTAACAATGTTGCACCACAGTGTGAGTTTAAGTTCAATTTTAGGACAGAATAACCTTTCTATCAAGAATGACTCGGTTACGTGCGTTACTCAAAAATTTACAAAGGCCTGATTCAGATTGTCTCTACGCGCTCCCACTCAAAATACAACAAATACAGACGGCAACACGAGTGATACATTTCTATTCATTTTTACTTTTCTCCAACATATTTCGGTCTGCCATTGACATCGTCTCAGGGGAAAGTATTTCAGTAATTGTCTTCAGAATAATTAACCCTTTGTTATCAAGAATCTCGTGTAGAAATGATCAGACTTAATTTGAGAATGGCTTTTGTAACACGGAAATCCTTTTCGCCAATGACAACAGCACAGATTACTAGATGAAGCTTAAAGCCTGACCACATGAAAGAGAACGCACAAAAGAAGAAAAATGTTGAAATATGATCAACATTTTTTGTGATTTTCCAGAGCCAAAGGAACTCAAACAGCTACTCTACATTAAAAATCCAAATGTACCATTTACATCATATACACAATACCTTTGCAATGTGGTCTCCGAAAAATGATTACTCAAATTACCAGATTCTGTCTTTGAAATAGTTACGGAGCTACCAAGCAAAAACAAACACACTAAAAGATCCAGATTTTCAAATTTTACTGCGGAGTTGAGAAAACCAAGGCCTCTTAAAATGGAGTATCCTCTAAGAATCCCCCTCTATTACTGTATGTATCTGTAAATGAAGAAATGCACAAGTATGCACGACACAAGTGAGAGTACAACCACAGCAGCACCAAAACAGTTCATGGCGGCATGGAATGTTTAATAAAAGGTAGAAATCTGACTTGGTTTGGTCTCACTATCTGAGATCACAATACCTTTGTTTATTTTGTCACAGAGAAGTTTGCACAAAATCTCCCAAAGTCCTTCCACGCTCACACAAAGTCTATTCAGTGCTTAAGTTGATCTTAAGCATAAGGAGCCTGTTTAAGTAAATATTTTCTAATTCCGTGGTAAATAAGCTTAAGGACACTAGCCTCATGGTGTCCTTTTATGGAATTGAAAAATTCAGCCCTGAAATCCCAACTTTAAATAAAATGAATATAAGCAAAATAAGACAATGGAGTCATCACTCTTTTTAAACGAGTCATGCAAAGGGGAAATGTCCTCTTTGTCATAGTACTTCCGCAAACCAGTCTTACCTGTTTACAAAAAATTTGCAAAATTTTGAAATATGTATTCTTGGAAGAAAAGTGTGAAGGGAGCAAATTGAAATCATGTGTTTGAAGAAAACCAATCTAGATTTGTACTAAGGTTTCACCACTGATATTTTTTAATTGTGTCCATGTACCTCTCACCTCTGGTGTGTATGGTGAGGTAGTACTTTTATTCAATTAACTTATTCGGTGTCGGATGAAGATGTACAGCCACTTTTAACATTACTCATTGTACATTCTTTGCGACAACAGTCTTCATTTCATATTGCATTACGCAAAGTCAAGTTGAAACTTGCACTCTAATTACTTAAACCCTAGTACAGGCCACAGTCAAGTTGAAACTTAAGAGTAATTACTTACACCCTAGTGTGGGCCAGACACCTTAAGGTCGTGAAGGAACACCATATTGAGAGACTTCTGGAATTAAATGGCACATAATTGAAATCCTATCTGTTTTGATAGGACTTTAATACACACTTTGATGGGACTAATGATTGACAGGTTGCCTACAATGACACATGCTATAGCTTTGATATATCATCAAAATTTGACAAATGCCCTTGGCTGCTATTATTCCTAAATACCATTCATTTTTGCCTTTCTTTCTATAAACTGTATTAACTTTCTGGGACTTAATCCCCTTACTTATTTCAAGCCGTGTATTTATGTATCAACAAAGCACAAGACGATCCATTTCACTTTAATTATAATTTACCAATAAAACACTTTAATGATGTGACCGCAGACAAACTAAATCTAAGTTAATTCAACTCACAGGGTAAATCATTCGGATTTTTAACATATATTTGGGAAAGATATTCACTCAAGTGGTAACTTTTGCCACCACATTAAACCCTAATGTTGGTCAGACACTAGAATTTCCAAATCACAATGGTTCACCAGGGAATGGGTGAATTATCATGACAATTGTTGCCTACTTTCAATTGCAACTTTCAATTGCAATTTGTCGGGGTGACTGTTGTAATTCGTCATCTGAGACCATCACACAGCCATTTTGGGCCTACCAATTTCCCCGTTTTTGGACTTCACAGGATAAGGTTTTGAAGCCCAAGTATTTCTGAAATACACTTTTGTTTTCATCATTCTTTTGCTGTGGAATCACCTAAATGATTACAGAGCGACCTTCATTCTTATCTCTTCATACTTTTCCCATTAAGTGTCACAGGAATCAAGCTTTACGTAAATTTACCACAGATAAGAATGAAATACTTCCATTGACTATTATTTATTAAAAAATTTTCGGAGTATTATTATCAAATGTCTGTGAAAAAAATTTCAAGTGTATGTAATGAAGGTTTGGGCAGGTAACGCGTGGCCACAAGTGTTATAATATCACACCAGCATAATGTCAGCTACTTTCCTTATCTTGACACATGTCAATCAAAGGCCTTACAATTTTTACATACGTGTACGTGAGTGTGTAGAATGCTGAATAACAGATACCAATCCTAAAAGAATAGCTGTGCATTTATAAGATCAATGTAAATCAACACATATCTTTGAAATCAACAAAAGTTTATTCTCCAAATCATTTGCAGTGAATTTCATTGGAGTAATTGCAGGGTGTCAAAACAATAATAACTTAGGTTTCTGAGCAGAGACAACAAATAAGTTCGAAATAGCACCAGCCATATTTGGGATATTACTTATGATTTAAGCTTTGCGCTGAAGATACTGTCATATTGTAACGAATATTTCCAAAACCGGTGATACGTTTTCAGGACGGCCTGTTTTCAGTCGCCCCCGGGGGTGATTGAAATCAATTTTTTTTATTTCACTTGCCCCCCCCCCCATTGATTTCAGTTGCCCACTATCAGTATTGTGATACATTGTACAAAATGTGGCAGATAAACCACAGAGACTGTAACAAAAAGTTGACTGTAACTGTCAGTGCCTGTAAAAAAGGTCGACTGTTAATGGAAAACAGTAACGGATCCAGCATTTGGTCAAGGGGGGACCCCAGAATTTTTTTCCCATATTTTGCCAATGTAGTGGAGTGGAGTCGTGTGAGTGAAGCAAGCTAATATTGGCCAGGGTCCAGGGTCTGCCTTAGGGCCCTAGAAGCTCTTGCATTTTTAACTGTCAAATATGCATTCTTCCACTTTTCCTGGTACTTTTTCTTCA
>JBCAUG010727933.1:0-12162 GCA_038406175.1 Haplosyllis leylae
CCCAATGTGGGGCGCCGATCGAGAGACAACATCAAGGCCAGTTGTGTTGACAGAGCGTCGACTTTCTGTTTCGGGCGTCAGACGATAGATGGTGTTGTTGTCAACCGTGAGTTGAGACTATCAGTGGGAGACGAGAGGCCTACTGGTAGGGGTGTCTAGAAGACCGTGAGAAGTAGCCATACCAGTAGCCATACCGTTTGGTCAACGGGTCCGCCTACCCTCAAGGCAGGATTCAGAGGTCGAGGTCAAGACACAAGAGAGATGAGAACTGATACCAGTGGAGAGGATTGCAGTGCTCTCTGAAGGACTGGTCGTGCTGGCGACGAGCTATCATTGAACAATAAAACCTTGTTAATAGTTGTGGATTACATTAAATAAACACCCTGACCCGATGGGAGTAGAGTTACAAGTAATTGTGAGTAAAATACTTAACGTTCTCCACCTTCTTGGACTTGAGGAATCCAGAGGAAGACGGCTCTACTGAAAGTTATAATAATAAGCACATCAGTATAGATGTGAATGAGATCCAAGTGAGCAGTACAGTCACTTGAGAAATAATTTTACTTGTTTTTGTTGATTGTTGAATTTATCTTGCTATTGTAAGAGAACGTGCACATTGACGGACAATGACTCATGAACGTATGGGTAGTATGATGGGGGGACAGATCATGGGTGGAGAAGAGACAAGGGAAGAGGGAACCATGGGAATTCTGATGCGAGTTGAACGATTGGATGGGCAACCCTTGTCCACTGATGAGTTTAATAATGGAACCATTAGGGATATGGTTAGAGATGTCACTGGTGTTGAGACACGACAGATTTCTCTTTTGAATGTTCAGGACGTATTGCTAGAGTTTGATCAAGGGGAGTCCTTAGTGCGATTAATGCAAGAGTTTCACAAAGTGAGCTTATGGAAAGGGACAGGAGTGGTAGTAGGGTGTGTGATGGCTGAACGGGAGAATCTAATCCGAATTGCCCGTGAGAGACATGAACAGCGAGTCCGACAAGAACGGATAGAAGTTGAACAACAAACTCTCCGACGGGAGCAAGATAATTATAAAGAACAGTTGGCTCAGCTCTTGACTAGTATCAAGAGTGAACTATCGCATTTAGGTTCAAAATCAAATGGTTCAGGGGCCTCCAACCCCGAAATAAGGGGGCTTGATTACGCCACTCCTACGCCACCCTCTCCTAATCCGGAGCGGTATGAGGGGTTAAAAGTTCCTCCCAAATTCCCCATCTTCTCAGGAGTAGATCCAGTCCCCAAGGATGAGGCGGCATTTGATCAATGGATTTTTCAGGTAAAAGGGGCAATGGCCTTGCATAGACCAGAGTCCGTCCGATCTGCCATAATTAATTCAGTTAGAGGCGCTGCTAGGGAACGCTTGTCCTTTATTGGATTTGATACTGAATTGAGTGAAATTGTTGATCGTATGGAGGAACGATTTGATCAGAAATTCACTGTCGATCGGTTACAGCAGGAGTTTTATCAAGTCTGTCAGGATAAATCTGAGAAGGTCCTCCAATATGCAGGGCGGTTGGAAAATACATATAAGAGGTTGGATCGGAAGGTGCCGGGACGGTTTAGCCGTCTCCAATTGAAGGATCGGTTCTTTCATGGGCTGTTACCCAATTTGAGAGAGAGTATGAGGTTTCTGTATCGACAGGATGCGGTCACTTATGAAGCCTTGTTAGATGAAGCTGTCGAGGTTGAAAACGATTCAGTTGATGGTAAAGGGGGAAGTAAGAGTAAAATAGCCAAAGCAAATGTGATTGGAACTCCTGGTCTTGGGGGATTAGAAGCCAAAATTGATCAACTGACCACCTCTTTAAAAGCGGCTTCTTTCGGTGGGGCAAGGCCGAAAGAGAACAATAAGGAAGGGGGAGCCAAGAAAAACCCAGGAAATTATAATGACAGGGTAAATTCTCCAAAGAAGACCAGGGGGCCGGCAATCATGGCAGCTGGACCATTCAGAGACGGGCAAAGACCCATGCAATGTTATACCTGCTTTGGATGGGGACACGGATTTAGGGAATGTCCATCACAAAAAAACGTGGATTGGAGAGCGCTCACAGGGGTGGAGACCTCTCCAGCGAAAGCACCGCAGAACCCCAAAACAGCACCACTGCAATAAAATCCAAATCAGGGATAGTATATAGTGGGGGGACTTTTCATAATCCAGATCCGTTGTGTAGATTAATAGGGGGGTCAAATGAATCGGATGTAATTGTTGATGGATATAAAACTAAAGCATTGGTTGACTCAGGGGCCCAAATCTCCACTATTACTAAAGGGTTAGCGAAGAAGCTAAAATTGCAAATTAAAAATTTGGAGACCATTTTGCACATTGAGGGGACCGGGGGTATTAAGGTGCCGTACCAGGGATATGTGGAGGCTAAGCTGGAGGTACCAGTTATCAGGAAATTTGAACAAGATGTTCTATTGTTGGTTATTCCTAACAGCGGGTATGGTGATAGGGTTCCAATTCAGATTGGAACTCTCCTGATCGATGAATTACTTAACCTTGCTACTGCTGAGGAATTGAAAAACCTAGACGTTGCATGGAAACGTGGAGAAATCTCCACAAAGATTGCTCAAAAGCAGACTCAACTAGCTGGTCTTAATTTAGACAAAATAGCCGGTACTGTGAAGCTGGGTAAGAAGATTAAAATTGAACCTGGGGAAAGTCTCAAAGTACCAGGTCTCTCCAGGGTAGCATGTCATTCCAAGCGGGTTCATGTTGTAGTGGAACCTAAAGATTGGACTGGGGACAACTATGTGGCTCCTACTTATTCCGAATTAAAGCCTGGGTCGAAACGTGTAGGAGTAATGTTGCGTAACTTATCTTCACGCACAGTAACCTTGGCAAAGGGAACAGTAGTAGGCACGATTTCAGCCGCCAATGTAATACCTAAAATGTTAGCTCCTAAGGAAGCTGAGTCAGGAGCCAAAGACAAAGAGGATGATTTACCTTCTCAACCAAGCTTGACTCCTGAACGAATTGAAAAGTTGTTCTCGAAATTAGATCTTTCAGGAATGAAAGAGTGGAATGAAGATGATAAACAGTCAGCTCGTGATCTGTTTAAAGAATTCCATTTCTTATTTGCTCTAGATGATTTGGAGCTTGGAAAAACTAATCTAGTGAAGCATAAGATCCGCTTAAATAATGAAACACCTTTCAAAGAGCGATACCGTCGTATACCCCCACATCAATACGACGAGGTCCGAAGACATCTGCAGGAGATGTTGGATGTAGGTGCAATTCGTTGGTCTGACAGTCCCTGGGCCAGCGCAGTTGTGCTGGTCCGTAAAAAAGATGGTTCCCTCCGTTTCTGTATTGATTTACGTAAGTTGAATGAAAAAACTATCAAGGATGCCTATAGCTTGCCTCGGATAGAGGAATCTTTGGATTGTCTGAATGGTGCTAAGATCTTCACCAGCTTGGATTTAAAGAGTGGGTATTGGCAGGTGTTGTTGGACGAATCCAGTATACCCTTGACGGCATTCACAGTAGGTCCTCTGGGATTCTATGAATGTCTTAGAATGCCATTCGGATTGACCAACGCACCTGCGACTTTCCAGAGATTGATGGAATCGTGTTTGGGGGAACTACACCTCACTTGGTGCATCATCTATCTAGATGATATTATTGTTTTTGCAAGAACTCCCAAAGAACAATTGAAACGGTTGCGAGGAGTCTTCGAACGCTTAGCACAGGCAGGTTTAAGACTAAAACCCAGCAAATGCACTTTTTTTCAAAGGAAAATTGCTTACTTGGGGCATCTGGTTTCGGACGAAGGTGTAGAAACAGACCCCAAGAAGATAGCAGCCATTCAAGATTGGCCCCGACCTGTTACGGTCACTGATGTTCGATCTTTTTTGGGCTTTACCAACTACTATCGCAAATTCATTCATAAGTACGCTCAAGTTGCCAAACCTTTAAATAGGTTGATTTCAGACGAAAATGCCAAGTGTAAAAAGAAAAAGGTTGAATGGAACACAGAGTGTCAAGAAGCTTTTGACAAACTCAAATCACTATGCAGCCAGACTCCGATTCTGGCGTATGCTGACTACACTCGTCCGTTTCGCCTCCACACAGATGCATCAGAGACTGGTTTGGGAGCAGTTCTATACCAACAGACTGAGGACGGTGTTCTAAAGGTTATTGCTTTCGCCAGTAGAGCTTTAAAAGGGGCAGAATCAAGATATGATGCTCATAAGTTAGAATTCTTGGCCCTTAAGTGGGCCATCTGTGACAGATTTCATGAGTATTTGTATGGGGGGACGTTTGACGTGTATACCGATAACAACCCCCTTACATATCTATTGACGACTGCCAAGCTGGATGCAATGGGGCAGCGCTGGGTTGCTGACTTGGCCCGATACAATTTTAAGATCTTTTACCGCTCTGGCAAATCAAATATAGAGGCCGATGCTTTGTCCCGGATTCCTTGGGATAAGGAAGGTAATTTGGTGGAAGTCCGATCTGTAATTGTTAGATCATTGCTGAACAAATCGTATATGTCTAGCAATATTCCACCCCTGGATTTGAATATAGACTGTTTGATTGCCAATAATCAATTGCAGGTGGATATCCTGGAGAACTCTATAGATGAGTGGAAACGGTGGCAATCCGATGACCCGGATATAGCTCAAATTATTGACTTGATTGAGAAGGGGACTTTGTTGCAACAGTCCTCTAAAGGGGAACTTTCCTCGCATATGAAAGTTTATTTGCGAGTAAGGCGTGATTTGGTTTTAAGAGAAGGGTTGTTATATCGGAAGACCAAGTTAAAACATCATATTGAACCGATTTTGCAATTTGTAGTACCAAGACAGAAAGTGTTTCAAGCTTTACAGGGCTGCCATGATGATATGGGTCACGTGGGGATGGATAAGACTACAGTTTTGATACAAGAACGGTTCTTTTGGCCCTTCATGAATGATTCTTGTCGAGATTATATCCGTAGGTGCGATCGTTGTATTCGTTTCAAGCAACCACCAGAAAGAGCAAAACTCAATCCAATTCAAACACAGTACCCATTGGAGTTAGTGCACCTGGATTTTATGACTCTGGGTAAAGCAGCGCAAAAGAATATTTTAGTGGTAACAGATCATTTTACCAAATTCGCTCAGGCGTTTGTTACCACTTCCCAAAAAGCTACTGTGGTGGCACGGACTTTCTGGGAGAAGTACCTGGTCTATTTCGGGTGGCCTTCTAAGATCCTGATGGATCAAGGTAAATCCTTCGATTGTAAGCTAATACAAGAACTATGTCAATTAGCTGGTGTAAAAAAGCTCCGTACCTCTCCCTACCATCCTCAAACCAACGGGATTTGCGAACGTTATAACCAAACCCTGATTGGAATGTTGGGTACATTACCCAAAGAAAAGAAGGTCCAATGGCAAGATCATGTCTCCACAATGACACATGCCTATAATTGTACCGTTTCTATGACCACTGGATTTACACCACACTACTTGATGTTTGGTAGACACCCGGTATTAGCAGTGGACATCGCTTTCGGAGTTACTATTCCCTGTACCACTGCTACGTCACGCAGTACATATGCTAGTAAGCTCAGAACTCAGCTGCAATGGGCATTCAAAGCAGCTACTGAACATGCTAATAAAGAAGCTGCTAGACATAAGAAATACTACGATCGTAAATATCGTTGCCAAAGGTTAGAACCAGGAGACATTGTTCTAGTGCACATTATGGTTGCCGATCCAGCACACCATAAAATAGAAGACAAGTGGGAACAAACCCCATTCAAAATTCTTCGCCAATTTGACAATCAACTCGTGTTCGAGGTTCAGGAAGTTGGTAATGAAGCCAACATACGGGTCTTGCATAGAAATATGCTCTTCCCTATTCTAACCGAGGACAAACGTGATCAGCAGGAAATTCAGTTAGCCAAGGCTAACTTCTTCATGGATCATTATTTTGATCCTGATTATTAGCGTGAGGACACGCTAGATGTTGGGGGTGGAGGGATGCGTGCCGTCAGAATTTTGATTTTAACACGTGTGTATTCAGGCATGTATTAGATGAGAGCCCTGAGTCTCAGAATCATTAAGAGGGACAAGTGCTAATATGTGGGGGAGGGGGCTATTTGACCCCATCTAGACCTCCCCTGCAAGAGTGTACTCGGAAGGACTATGGCCCTAAGTGAGGAAGGGACTAGGGGAGGGACTATGGTTCTCGTCGCGATAGACCCTCCATGCGTATGAAATGTATAATTTATGTTGCTAATTGCACGGAAACGGTAGGGATACCGGTATGGGGCAAAAACGAAGCCAAGAGGGATGCCCTACCGGTAGGCCTACCGTTATTTTAAAAAGGAACAAAGAACCGAACAAAGAAAACGGTTAAAAAGCACATCAACTGATTTTTATTCTTGAAGTTAACAAATGTCACTGTTGAGAGGTGAGAGCGGATTAAGCTTTAAGAGCTGAGGCAAGGGTTTCCTCGGAGACCTCCTCCTTAATTTCAAGGGTGGGGGTGGGATCCCCTAAGATCACTTCTGGGGATGCGGACCTGTGTTTTTCCCGCACATGCTGCACCCAATCTGTGCCGTTATAATCTCTGACCATACACAGGCGGCATCCTACAGTAATTCCAAGATGTACTTTTCGGATGTGGGAGTTGGTCTGAGCTTTTGATGTGGAGACGTAAGTGCAAGCGGCACAAGCATATTGACTTTGCTTGTGAGGACGGGGTAATTTGGTTATGTGGTCCGAAGGGACTCCCACGTTGTAGGCATGGCGGGGGTCTCTGGGTTGAATGGAGGAAGGGTAAAACACAATTGTTTCCATCTTATCCGTATGTTTGGCTTTGGTCAGAATTTGGGCGGAAGGGAAACGAACGGAGGGGGTAAGGGGAGCGCCGCGGGGTGTGGACATGGAACGAGGGCCAGTGTGCTTTTTGACCACGGGAATGTGAACAGAGGTCGAAGGGGAGGCTTGACGTTTGGTGGTCGCATGGGGGGAACGACGGAGGCTAGTAGAGAAGGGAAGGTCTTCGAGGAGTTCTGAAATTCCCGGTTCAGTTACTCCCTTGGCCTCCTCTTCGGTACCATCATCTTCGGTCTCGGTGGAAGAACTGTCTTCTTTCTCGTCATCCTCAGATGCATCAGTTTCGTCTTTCTCGTCTTCCGCGTCACGGAACTGAAATAGACGAGTTAAAATTAGTAACAGGAAGTGGCTACTGGGATGCCGTCTCCTTTGAGACTATTTTTGAACGTGAGACTGCAACATTGCAAAATTTGCAACATTGTTGTGTGAGATGGAGGAAGAGGGGGATAGAAGGCGGGTTGGAGGTTTGGTTTTTGGAGGAAATAATGTATAGGCATTGATTATGTTTGACAAATTGGATGAACTTATAGACCGTGAAGACCCACGTTATGAACACTGGGATTCTATGCTCCAAAAACATATGTGTTATAAAACTACACTGGGACTGTATATAATGACTGATTTGATGATGAACGATGAACCTGAGGATATTTATTGTTACCATTGCCAGAGATGGAACTGGTGGTATAGACCTTATCGTGCTTTATTTGGTTTGAGCCAGTGGTATCCAGAACTGTTGCGAAGGATAATCTATGCTGATTGCCTTCGTGTAAGTCCAAGACGTCAAGATTAAAAAACTGACAAAAAACTAAGATATCCACCATGAGTGAGACCGATTGGAATAATCATTGGAACCACTGTTTGGAAGATCTTTTGCAAAAGCATATGCGGTACTGTACTAAGTTGGGAATTTATTTATGGACTCTGATGCAAGAAGATGGGGGATCTTTGAATTATTGCTATTGGCGCCAACGATGGACGTCGCAGTGTATGCCACTGCCACTGACTGAATACCTTTATGCGAATCACCCAACCTTGTTCCAGTTTTTACAGTTCCAACTTAGACATCGGTATCATTGAAAAGGTTAGTACTTACCAGTGAAGCATTCAGGCCGAATATGGGTTCTAGTAGTCTCCATAGTTTGGGGGTGTCACTCCCGATTAATGCACCAGCGAAGAGATCCCATGCTGCGTCCTCTTCGTCTAAAGCCAGGCGGCGCAGATGAATGGCCCGCTGCTTGTGATGCACGGCCTAAAGAAAGAAAATCCGAAATTGAAAACGAAAATTGGGTTTTACTGTTTACACTGTGGAGGTCATCAGAGTATTATTTGATTTTACAAACTTTCTGAGGCCTTGGACCAGGTGCGACCAACGATAGTTAATAGTATCTATCAGAAGTATTTATTAATGGAGTAAGTACCCCTATCAGTTGCTCTTTTGCGGTCACCTCGTCAACCACCCCTCGCATTGAGGGAGGCCAGCTTGCCATTAACTTCTCGAAATGCCTGATGATTTCGGCCCCGGTCTGACTGCGAGCTTTCTGACGGGTTGCTTCCACGTTATGGAACACAGTTTCAGGGGGCAAATCTGTGAAGAGAGGCAAAAAGTACAAAATGTTGGTTCATAAGGGAATCTTTGGCTTACGGGGTGAAAACGTGACAACGATGAAAACAGATGGTTATTAAAAATATCTTACTTCTGTGAGCTGCAACCCCTTCTTCAAACATCTCTCGGAACTCGGGATCTTCCTGAAGTTGTGCAGCTAATCGCCGTTGTGCTTGTGCCTTACGAGCCTTCATTAGCTCCTCTTCCTAAGAATGTTAAAAAGAAAAACCTTATGTGATACAAGGAATAGTATGGGATCGGAGTGTTAACTCCTAACGGTAGCTCTACCGGTAGGGAAATAGTATGGAAATTACATAGCAACCATACCGGTAGGCCTACCCTTCTACGGGTCGTAGGAATAGGGTTTTCGAACGAGTGCGTACAAAATACCCACGGGTAAATTTAGACTTAACCAGCCACTGAACAGAGACGTGGGTTATAAAGAGAAGCACGTAATTCCACGCCAAATTGCTCACTCAGGCAAAAGAATAGTAAGTAAAATAAATATTTGATTAACTTACCCGTCCAGGGTTGAGGTCTTCCTTAGAGAGGGCCGCCGCAAGTTCCCCATTCCGGATTTGAGAATCGGAGAAAGTCCGTTTCAGCCTAGCTTCACAGGCATACATCGCTGTCAACAACTGTGCCGCTGTATAGTCAACCTTCTGAAACCCCTGAAATCAGAAATTAGAGAAATTATTAAGAGAACCGTGAACCGCTGAACTTTCAGCCATAGAAAAATAGATTTTAATTCTAACGGCGGTGTTGATCAAAGATACTTGCCATGTCCCGAAGCTGCTGGCTGAAACCCTCTCCCATGCTTTCCAAGATCCTGTCCAGTCGATAAAGATCCTCCATTGTGATCACTCCAAGGTGCGGAAAGTGGAAGAATACACGTCTTATCACTTGAATGAAATTTTGCAAAAATGGCCGACAAGCGCCGTTCGAAAATCCACTCCTGCATTTGTGGGTAAAACCACCAAGATGTATACAATGTGATCCGTGGGTAGGGGGCGTTCATCATCGGGTATGCCTTTCTTAATCAAAGGAAAAATCTGATTTTCACAGGATGTTGATGAGATGGCTGATCCTCATATAGGAGTGGCTAAGAATTTAGTAGAGGGTGTAATTCAGGAAGCTATAAAAATAGTTAATGTTGACAATTCAATTACTGAAGTTCTTACGGAGCTGAATGTGTCTTCCTCTCAAGATAGTAATTCCTCCGTGTTAAGTTATGCTGCATTGGCTGGGGAGGGGATGTCTGATGAGGGAGAGGGGGCACAAGGAGAGAACGATACATCAGTTGCCAAATTGTTGCCTGTTAATGATGGTGTAGATACTGTAAAACCGACACAGCCTAAGGAAATTAGTAAAGGTAAAGATATGGCTACTATTATACAGGCTGCTCGTGAACGGGGTATACAAGCTACCGAATCAGATTCGGAGGGTGAAAATGAGCCCCCAAGTAAAGTAATGAGAGTGATGCAGATCACTGGTACCCTCGAAACTGGTGTAGAAACTCTAACATCGTCTGTTTCTCCTTCAGTGCCGCCAAAGAGTAAAGCCGCCCGGGGAGGGGCTGAGCCCCTCACTGCAGCTGCCCATAGATGGAAAGAAAAGGAGAAGGCTGAGTGGTATCGTAAGGAACAGCTTCGCCGTAATGGCAAACGTTGGGTACAGTTTTCCCTCGATGAAGCGAAGGCATATCGGGCCGGCCGCTCCCACGGTAATAAGGTGCACACTAAAATGGGTTACCTGCCACCAGACCAGCGTGGACAGAAGTTTAAACACCCACGATTTCTAAGGGAGATCAAGCACTATCAAAAATCTGTGTGTTTGCTAATTCGTCTGCGTTCCTTCAGCCGAGTGGTTAGGGAGATCCTTCAAGAAGAGGGTGGCAATGACATGAGAATTCAATCGGCTGCTTTATATGTTCTCCAAGAGGCTGCTGAAAGCATGCTGGTGGAACTCTTCGAGGACGCTAATAGCTGTGCGATACACGCCCGTAGAGTCACGATCATGGCTAAGGATGTCCAATTGGCCAAACGGTTGGACCGGAGGTTTGAATGTATGTGGAAACCGATGGTGCCCCCAGTACAACCAACGGCGAGTTCTCAGGCTGCTAGTTTGGGGCAGTTGAAGGTGAAGATCAATTTAGCGAAGGGCAAGGCCACTTCGTCTGCAGCAAAGGCCAAGAAACCGAAAAAAGCTAGTAGTAAGAAGAAGTAAAAGTTTCGGTACCCCTACCGGTAGGGGACCTGTACATTACCGAATATCCTGCCATACCAGTAGGGCTACCGTCCCTGTGTGCGTTATAACTGTTATTATGTTTTCAAGTACTTTTTCACAAACATTGACATGTTTAAGGTTTGTGATCATCAGTCAAATGGAATATTGTTGGGAAGACTTGGAAGGTGGTGGATTGTTTGCCTGATGAAGAAAGCAATTTTTATGTGTATCTGAATTTTGTGTGTTCTTACAAAGATGTTTTACTATTTATGATATGGGTAGGCAGATAACGGTTAGAGGGACAGCATGAGAAAGAAAACGTATCTAGCTTGTTATCTATGAAAGTCTTTTGTAACGATCATTATATTGAAGAACTACGTTGTGTTCGAGAATTGTTGCTCAGGAACGTACAGGTAGCTGAATGAATAGAAGTAATAGCCAGCAGTACCTCAGCTCAAACCTGTGACTGGTCTATTGTAAGTCATATATTCACAGGGTTTTACGGGGGGAAGGGACGTTGTGGGTATAGATTGGCCAGAATGTGAATATTGTGTAGGTTAGCCCTTGGGCAGGGGTGTTGCTCGGTAAAGTGGCCTAGGGGATGGAGATCAGGGAAGGGGTAAAACTGGGGGAAGCTACGATTTTTATATATACATTTCTGTTTATGTTAAAAACAAAAATAAAAGAATAGTTTTTTGAACTTTGAAACAGTCGTCTCATTCACCAGGGATCTGGAACTAAAAGAAGGGGGGTTCACAGCTTCTACAACGCGAATACTTTAGAAACCATTTAAACCATCCAAATGTTCTGCGGACAGAACATCTAGAGTGGGGGAGAGTGTCGCAGGGGCGACGAGATGGGTTTTGGGGAGGGCACAGAAGGAGATGGCGCCAAATGGCACCTGACAGGAAGTGACATCAACACAGGGGGTTGGGCATGTGCAGAGGGTATTTTGGGTACCATGTGACCATGAAAATGGCATAAAAGAGACTCCGACCTGTTCTAAAGTACACAACTTGACAGACGTTCACAGGGTACAGACTGATTGTGCACTTTCTCAGGTAATCAAATCTAATTTTTATTGTTGTTTAAGATTGGGATTGATACAAATACTAAATATAGAGCCACTGCGATAGAAGGCACTGGGAGGGGGAAGTCATTCTGTAAAGTTCTCTTTGAAAACTAAGGGAAGGGACCGAAACTATGATACGATAATCTAGAATCAAATTGCTGTTATTGTAAACTGTGATATTAAATGACCTGTTGTCTTTGAACAGGGTGTTAGCCTTACTACATACCAGACGTTGTCAATAAATATACAACCAGACACTTTGTTGTTCCTTTCTGAGCGGCGCCCAGAGCACGAATATGAAGTAATCGCGAATTCCTAGATAATTAAAAAGTGACCCTGTGACACATGCAACTGGTGTCCACCCCCCCCCACAAATTTTATGGATGTAATACACCAATT
>JBCAUG010727944.1:0-12161 GCA_038406175.1 Haplosyllis leylae
CCCTTTGGGTCTTCAACCCAAATTTTTGAGCATCACTATCTTTACCACTGATTTCACGTACATACAGTATCATAATGGAAGATTTCCTTTTCCTTTCTTTTAGATTGTACCTCTGTATGGCTAATAAGGATGTTAGACCCAATAAAAATGCTTTATTCCAGATACACCTTTTTACATGACGATATACTTCCAGTATTAATGTAAATAAATTTTCAATACTTGAAATGTAAGCATTATAATAAAAGAATGAGAATAGTATGTATGTTTTGAATTGATGTTGCTCGAAATTTGGTGACCGTAACAGGTTTTCTCTATCACTTCTTTGGAGCCAATCAGCGATAGGCCGACATCAAAATCTTTTTATGAACCCAATGTGAAATCAGTAAGAATAGATGTGATTGGCACATTTTGGCGGACAACGACGAGAGAATTGTATCACATAACTTGAATCGAGATTTGATGAATAGGTTTCATGATACCATGCCGCTTTTTATCTTGATAAAAATGGCGCTTAATTCATTTCCAGATTCCCAAAATTTTAAGCGAAAATTCCATCTTTCTTCCAGAATGGAAAATCTGCATGTAATCGGAATCTGAGGTAATTGGGTTTTACTGGAAAAAAAATCATCTTAAACTTAATACATTTATCCCTTTCCCCACTGTGTGTGACTATGAAGAAGGGTGAGGAAAATATACGTGGACATACACTTCCCCATGAACTTCCAATCTGAATTTAGCGGAGATGAATTTAGCTGAGATGCATTGATTATCATTGTGCGAAATGGACCACCCATCACACTTAGAAATGGCCGAATTCTATCAAAAAACCAGTTTAGTGTCTTGTCAGTTCATGTTAGGTATATTTTGATCAACAGCCGATATAAACATCATAATTTTCCTGTCATATTCAAGTAAAGCATTCTATTATTTGCCTTCAAACTCCATATGTTATCACAATATCTCTGTTTCATTTTTCGACAGGTATTCGAGAAATTCCTAATACACCCTGAAGGAACTTCAGAAAATTCGGGCTAAAGCAACAATATCAGGAACTTCAGAAAATTCGGACTAAAACAACAATATCAGTAATTTCTGACCTATTGAAGTCAATGGGTGGAATTTTTCTTGGATTTTGCCCTTGAAAAATCCACAAATATCTTAGTCATCTGAGCATCCACTTTGAAAATCATTACATAGTTTGAAAGGATTGTGTAGTGGGATTTTGTACCAGATACTATTTAAATTTAAACATGCAGGAAATCAAAGAAAATTAACATTTTGTGTGACCACCCCTTTTTTTGTTGATCACTAATTTCTGACAACTGTGCACAAACTGGTTTAAACCAGTTCAAACCAGTTTTATCAATCACTAATTTCTGACTCTCCTAATGTTACCATTGCAAATCCCATTGAAGTCAGTTACTTCTGACACCCTGTTAGAAATTTGTGAAGAAAGTTTAAGTTGTCAGAATTACTGATTGGACATTATTCAGAAAGTTTTGACCATGTGCTTGTTTTTGTCATTTCTAATCTACTTCTAAATTGAAAACTTGAAAAATGGCCATGTCACTCGGATCACAACACTAATATGCATTTTGTATTGCAAAAATTACTTCTGCAAGGTCAGTGGTGGAGGCTACACCATTCAAAATCTGAAATTCCCATAGACTTCCATTGTAAAGCTCTTGTTAGAAATTAGTGATATTTCCGTTTTAGTCCGAATTTTCTGAAGTTCCTACAGGGTGTAAAAGTTGGTCAATTTTATCGTTGGACTAATTTGTATCTGTATGAGTCTAAGTCTTCATCCCTTTCAGAAATACTGTTGTTTCTGTACTTACTTTGTTTAAAAAAACTCAAATCCTCAACAATCAATCTGAAATGCATTGTGCTGAAAAACTGCACAGAAGACAAATGTAATTTGAGCTCGTTATTTTTCATCACACGGGTGGCTGAAAAGCACTGTGCAACGTCTAATCTATTAACGGCAAACAAAGTTTTCATCAGGCCTTTGTGGGAAGCAAACAGCTTTTCCTGGCTAAAAGTCACCTTCAATTTTCTACTCGAATTGCATTCACGACGTTCGAATGATTATACTCTTTGTATAATGGCATCGTGTTGTTTTATTGTTATTGAACACTATTTGTTGGTGAAGAAAAATCAAGGAAAGGAGTGGAGCACTGATAGATAATCTGTAATCTGGATCTAGAACAGTGTTTGGTTCCAGTGTAAGAAAGTTTATCAAACTTTGTAAAGAATATCGTGAAAGGGTGTGAAGATGGGTACGTTGCATGTTTCCTATTAGCGAATTCATCTTACATTCATTTTGAACTATCTTTGAGTTAACGGGAATGACCAAAATATTCATAACGTATACTGACTGCTTTATTGCATATCGCCATTTTAGAGACATAATCTAAAGAATGCCTAATTTGATCTTCAAGTACATTTTAATGTCCCACACAATTAATCTAAATTTACAGTTTTTCTTTTAATTTTTTGGAGCAACAGTTGTTTCAAGAAATTTCATTGTTGCTGCTCCATCAGAAAAATTAAACAGTTTTATGAACATCAGATTTTGACCTTGTCTTTATCTCTTTTCTTTTAGAGCATTTACAAGGCACCTACATCGTCATAACTTCATTTATTGCGAACCTGTCCAGATCCGATTCACATCGTACAGACTAATTACATGAATCTGTTCGAAAGGAAAATTAATGAGGCAGAAGTAAGCAACAAATTGGCATCCAGTTGTAGCCTGAGTGGAGTCTGACTTGAATAAAGACAGAAAAGATTCCAGACTTGAAAAAAGCGTTCAAGATTTTAATATACATCATTGTGAATCTTGATGATCATCCAAGATTTATTAGGGAATTGTGGCTTTCTAAAGTCTGAACAGTAGTACAATAGCCCCTTTTGGCTCGGCAAAATCTTACAATTACGATTGGTTTTTTCTCTGTATCAGAAGTGCGCACAGCAAATCTGTTCACAAAAATGCACGAGGTAACAAAGCACTTTCACCAATGGCCAGGACGCAGTTTATGTAAATTACGGGTAATGTCAGGAAAGTAAATGCTTTCCTGTCATATGCCTCCACTCACTTTGACACTCGCTGTCAATACCACAGATAAGAGAGTTGTTCATGTAGTACAACCTCCTCTCAAATATTGACGCTGAATAAACGCATCCCATCAACTAAAGTGTCCTTCGCAATCAGTCATTGATCAAATACTTCATTTTCCAAAAAGCTAGTGGATCTTTCATCTTTGTACTCGTTATCGATTCCTTTTAGTGGTAAAATAAGGTAAATAATATGACCCTAGCTTCTGACTGACCAACAAAAGTGTTTGTGTTTTGGATTATGAGTGGAAGCCACTGGAAAGGTCACCAAGTTATCCTTGGATTGAGATGATCTCAGTTATTCTTCGGTTAAGATACATTTCTTTGAACTGAAAAGGTTTCTGTGACAGGCTTATTTTATAACAGGAGGAGATATAATGTCTAATTCTGCCCGTCCAATTAACGTCACGGTAAAACCAAGCCTATTCATAAAACCCACTTGCCATTAATGAATAAATCTGATTGCATCTGGTTGTTAAGTTCTACTAGATATCGAGTACAGATTCAGAAGATATTTTTTGATGGACAAATTTTCTAGTTTGAAACGCTTTGACAAAAAAGAAAACCCTTCGTTTCACGAAAGAAAACTGTGACGACATTTTGCTCTCCTTGGAAGTCACTTTAACATGTTCTTTTATGACATCCCTCATATGGTAAAAAGGGAAAGGGAAAGCAGTTGTTGAATTAACTTTTTGTTAAAGATGGAAACACAGTCAACACTTACTTGTTTTACCAAGTGTGCAAGGTGCATGACATTGTCTGTTTTGGAAACCAGTTTTAGGCAGAAATGTTTGAAGCTAAGGTGTCATGACTTCTCTGCATAGGCAGACTGGTCTCCAAAACAGACAGTCTCATGCACTTTGCACACTTGGTAAAATAAGTAAGTGTTGACTTTGTTTTCATGACCAAGTTGCCTGGTAAAACAGCAATGGATTAAATAAAATTTTGACAAATATTTGATAAATATTTACCATCCATATATTTCAATATTGTTTTACCAAAACGAAAAAATTTAATGCAACAACTGATCCAATAGTATGTTCAACCAATACAATTCTGGGCATCGTTGGCAGAATGATCTATTTTAGGGAAAACTCGAATGTAGAAAAACAAGGTGCCAAAGAATTCTCGAAGGCCACACAAATGTATTGCCAATTGGCTGATTCTATCAGCCAAAGAAGCAATGAGGTATAAATGAAGGAGCAAATTATCACTGGCCTGTACTCTTGATAAATCCTGACCTGAATAACTTGTCACTGTATATATCGGACCAGCTTGATAAAGCCTTTAGCAGATAAAGGGATCATAGTGGTATCTGGTTTCAGTAGCATCTTTTATTTTATCAAACAAAATAAATTTCGGTCACAGCTGTAATGTTGTGCGCTGGTGTGTAATCTTCATTGATGTAGTTATTTTCGCGTCAAAAATGTGGGGCGTTTTTTTTTTAAATTTCATGTTCTGTAATCTTTATTTTACCTTCATTTTGGCCCACAAGCACGTCGAGGAGAACATTCCTGTTTTCCAGTTAATTGTACGACAGATTTTTCACTACGTCATCATTCTCTGATGACATACAGCCAGGTAACCAGGTATTTGTCACGTAAAGCTCAATCTTTGACCAAGCTACCGTTTCAACTGGTTTACAGTCAACCTTGGATTACATTAGATTATTAAACAGGCCTATTTGTAAAAGACATTTGCTTGTTCAGTTTCGAAAGATCCGTCTTCATTGATGTGACATCGTTCTTGGTTCGTCCGTCAGATTTCTTAGTTCCTGTTGATAGAAAAACAAATCTTTTACCGTGTCCATTTGAAGTAAATTCCATGAGATCCTAGTAAATTATGTAATTTCTCTTGGGTAAAATATGTGTGACTACCAATATATTTATCTCCTGTGGGATACTTGTGATAAATGGCATATTCTCAACATCAAGTGAGGCTTGTTCTAGTCTGGGAGTAATCAAAGTCTACAAAAGCGGACAGAATATTCATTATGAATGTTCCTTCTTTGTGCATGTAGAATTACTACGTGTTGCTTTGTGACCAAATGGATTTCTCCTCTTAGTTTCACTGAATCATTTCTTAAAGTTCACCCTACAAAATTTATCAAACAAAAAAACAGAAATTCAAAGGAAATCTTAGTTTACTTGTAACAGTCGTTTATTCAAACATTCCTTGAAGTGTTGTGTAAAATATTGGTTGGGTCATTAATACAAGTCGGGCACGGCTAATTCGAACACGGTTAATCCGAAGTTCCACTTAATTCAAACTTGTTGTCAACTCTATGCCAATATCCTATCTTTTCAATGTTAAAATGCACGATTAATTAGAAGCATTTTGGATTAACCGTGCCCAACCTGTAATGGCAATTTAAAACAAACCTGTCAGATTGTTCTAGTAATACACACATCGAATGTTAGAATGTTACTGTCGAAGAGAACTGTTTGTAATAGGAGATCTAATGACTGGAAATCGATGAACACTGCCTTTTTAAATATTCAAGTCAGTTTTCATTATTCGAGATTTTGCTTAATTTTTTGTTACCTTTTTCATAACCTTTTGTCATTCTAATAGAAAGTTGCCCAGAAAGGAAGCTTAAATCACAGTAACCATCCCAAGGAAGAAGAAATCTGTTTAGTTTAGGCTATCGCTAACTTTACCAAGTACACGTTTCTCTGATAAATATTCGCATTTCATAATTTAGAAATGCTTACCCCACTGAAGATAGGTCGACGATTGTCTCGGTTATTTTGAAAGCCCAACATCATATCTGCTTATTTCTTTAAAACAGGTAGCCAATTTACAATGTTATTCGTTTCTTGCCATCTATCCTCGTTCCCAACACAAGATTTATAAATGGAAGATTTCACTGACAATTAAAACGTTCATTTCTACGCCATATGACTTTGTACGGTGTGGTAATTTTGGACTCGGCAGCTTTTCATAAATAAGTGATCTTTCCAAGGTGTGCACCTCGTGATGTGATAGAAATGCGTCAAAAACGCTGTAGAAAGGAGGATCACCAATGTTACCATTCATTTTCCACTGCCTGTTTTTACTACCCATTAGATTGTATCGGTAGCCCTAGACAGATATCCCATCAAAAGTAATTTTGGAAAGAAAATTAAATATCAAGGAGTGAAAAATCGCTTTCATGGTTCTTTGCGGAATATTTCGTGACGAGGTGATTGCCACAAATACCACGATGTCCCTTTGTTCTTGTCACGAATTTATGAAACTCACACAGACAAAAATATAAAGTACCTTGTGGCCAAAGGAATTGAAAATCACATTAAAATGTACATATCTGGAGCTGTTTTAGTCTCTTTATGTTCTTCATAACACCGAAAACAAAGAGCCACCAAATTTTTGGAAGTGAGGAAGGATCAATTTAAGAGTCAAGTAAAATGAGATAGATGAGGAACAGAAAAAAGACATACATTCGAATCATTAGCGAAGAGTCACTGAATTCTTGGCGGCCGTAAAGATTCCAATGAATTTCTTCAGAGTTTCCTTTCTCTATTTCCGAACTCTATTCTGTTCCCCCTTTTACTAAGCAAATGTCCCACCTGCCAAATAGGGCAGATTGATGAGGTATAATGAGACCTTGCCAGAAGCAATCGGATTTTTTTAATACATTTTTGACCAATTCGATAATTGATCCAAACAATTTAATAGTTACCTCACTACCCCACTGATGCCAACTATCAAATTTCCTTGACTATCAATTCAGACATCACCATAAACTATATTGCAGCAAGTCTGAAAAGTTAGATGACATTAATTGACACCTGTTCATAAATAAGTAGCCTCACTATCATACTACAAAATATAATAGTGACCTTACCATAGATGCAGAAATAACCATTAGATGAATTGGTCCAATTGATCTAAACTTTATTTTGAAAAAATCCGATTGTTCACTTCAGATGGTAGCACTTTCACCCGGTGCTACTCCCATCTGTGAAATGAAGCAGATGCAAATTTGACTGCTATTTTGAAATTATACACTTTAGAACCGAGTTGACAAGCACACGAAAGAACTTTCATAAATTTTTCGCTGAAATGCTGCAAGCTAAGGTCATACTCCTTGCAGGGCTGGTAAAACTGGCAAGTGTTGACTGCATCTGTCATCTACATGGTGCATCAACCAAATGAAGGTCAGCTTTTATGAGAACCTTTGTTGCTGTTTGGAGGAATCTCTCATAACCAGATCAACTGTAGATTTGCCCTTGTGGACCTCCTGAGTTCATGTGTTGTGAGAGTACACACAGACAGATCTCGAGAAACATCGGTCCCCACTTGGGCACCAAGAAAATGCTGCATGAGTGAGAGTCCCTCCCACAATTGCACACTTAACCATTGATGCAAGACACCAGTTCTTGGCTGAAATGCTTCAAGCTAAGGTGTCATGACTTCTCTGCCTCGGCAGACTGGTCTACGTTGGGCTGGTAATATTGATGCGACATTGCATTATCTGTTTCGAGCCTTGAGACTTCAAAGTTCACCTAAATGCTACCATAGACCCATCTTTATCCGAGGTGCCTTTAAATTATTTGGGTGTGATGCTTCCAGTTACGAGAATTAATGTGTCTGGCTTTTTCCAACAATTAATGGAACTAATGTTTTACAAAGTTTATTTTGAACAAAATGAACTAGGTTACCGCATCTATAAAAATATAACAGACCCACTAGCATAATGGTGCCGTTCACACAGTACAACAACCCTATTGAAAGTGAAATTGAAGTGAAAACAACTCACAAAATATTAGAAAATGTCGGTTGCAATTGTGGTACATATATTTCTTCACAAGGATTGACACTCTTGGTGAATGTACAGGTACGTTCCAGAAATCAACTGTAAGATGAAGTATTCCCTAGTGATTGTAAAGATATTGAAACAAAATAGCATAAAACAAAAAATATTGTTATTGAAATGACAGACCATTTTAATCGTGTTGTATCAACTAACAGACATACGCATACTTCATTCAAATTTCAACATTCTATAACAATACCTATTTCCTTTGACATCAGGACTCAACTGTAATTTCAATTAACAATTCTAACACAGATTAATACCCCAATAAAAGGATTTTATGACTACATTTACATTGCTTCTAAGTGTTGCCAAGTTTTGGAGAAATCAGTTCATACTGAAACCATTTTGGAATTGCGGGAATCACCATTTAGCAGCATGTTCAAACGTCTATTCTACATCGTTTATCATAACTGTACATTTGTTTTATTTACAAATATCACGCACTTTATTTATTACATTTGTTGGTATTTGAAACACCATTTACAAACTCTTCGCAAAATCAGTCTTGTTGCTGAGCAAATGAATTTGTTTTATAGAGTGTGCAGCAAGCATTCTCAGCTAAACACAAATTTCCTTTTGAATTTCTTGAAACGTTAAGCTTCATTTGATAAAAGTGCCCATATTACAAGATGACCAGTCTTTCTGTACAACAGTGATACATCAGCTCACCAAACAGCGCAGTTAATGATGTACATACCTAGGTAGTGATATGATCATTTATTCATTTTTTTAATGTACTAACATATATATGTGACAAGTCCAATTAACTTACCTATTGTGGACCTATCAAATATCACTGAACTAGTTAAAGACAATCAAGACACATTGTTGCACGTTTTGCAGAATTTTCAATTCTATCTAAGACCAATGACAGTAGAATGTACACCCATTCAGCAAGTTTAGATGAATTAACAATCGCTCGTGTAATTCACAATTGTTCCTACTAAACAATGAAAGTTAAATTGTCGAATGTTTGCGGTACTTTGCACATAAATTGAAGTAAACTAGTCAATAACCCAAGACCACCTCTCAAGTGAAATCCCATAACCTGATATTATCTGAATAGTTTTCTCATCCAAGCACATTGATTACATGATATGTCAAACAATATAGAAATCTGCAATAATTTACAAATAAATGCATTTGGTGTGAATAAGCGGCAGTACTGAAATGTTTTAATTAATAAATTACTTGAATTTAATTGAGGTAAGACATTAAAGCTCAAAGACATTGGAATTAGATATGTCACAATGGAATGCTTGGATGTGATATAAATTCGATTTTTTTAAGTTTTTTGTACAGGGACTTATTGATTACAAAGTTTATAAAGGATTTAGGTGCTGATTACCTATCAAATAAACCATTAGCGATTCAATGAATTTGTTAACCCCTTGTGATTACCCGAGTTTTTATTCTTAAAACGCAAAATTCCTATCAATGAAATATGTAATGCATTCACACCATAAAAGTATCAAAAGACATGCACAGTCAACATCTTCTGTGGTTTTGACTTACCAACGCCGGACAAATTTTATTTTTTGTTTGCTTGTGCTGTTGTGGAATTCTACATTCTCCGAAGTACAAAGCGTTAACCAATTTCATCCATTATTTCGTTTATTTTAAATTTTCCCAGCTCTTATTTTCTTAGATTTCACCAAGTGTAACCTTAACTAAGATTATTATGTTCAGGATATTTTGATTTTAAATATGACTTAATTCGTGACCCTAAAAATAATGCGGCCTGAAACCATAATGTATTGATTTTGTCATCAGAATGGAGGTATTTTGAGCCATACAGAAATGCACATGAATATGATTTCAGCTTCAAAATTATTCTCACGTTAGTCCCGGGATTGGCAAAAGAGGGGCCATCATTCCCAACTTTACCAGAAGAACATGAACAGCTCCAAAAGCCGCAGTACCCAGAATTAGAAGAATCCAAAAGGTAGCCCACTTGTGTGTGCCTCTATCTACAAGTAAAATGGAAAACTTGTTGCTGCTTCCTCTTTAATACTTTTTCCCAATCGTTTATCCAGTTAGTAAATATTAGAATTGTTTCTGTGAATGAAAGTACTTACTTGGATCACATTCAATGTCCTTAACTTGAGGTCTTGTCATTCTGTTAACGACATTGTTTTGTTGTCTGGCTGCGTCCGCCCCACATTCCTTTTTTATACTGTTTGTTATACATGATTTCAGCATATCCACATTTCTGAAATATAGGTGATGATTCTTTCTTCAAGATGAAAATTATGCAACCATGCAGGTGGTGCATGTAGAGTATTTACAAAGGGGGCCACTTACCGAAAGGGAAACTTACCAATGACAGGTTTGTACATACAGACTAACAAGAAGCTTTAAGACAAAATCCCTCATGTGTTGCTATTATTTTTTAAACTAAAATGGGCATTTTTTTCACAGTAAAATGGATGAGTAGTCGGGAATTCTTATTCTAAGTTGTAGGTCATGGATCTTTATCTGTTTGTCATATTAATACATGAAAATGCTTCTTACTTGCATGTTTCAGTGGCGATGTATGCTTTCGAATATTCGCTGGTAACTGCACCCACAAAGAGATCCTGCCACTTGTCCCAGTGCCGCTCGTTGCATGGCTTAATGAGATCTACGGTGCTTTGTTTTGATATGCATTTAGCGTAGGTTGTATATTCTGAAAGAGACAATATAAACTAATTTTACACATTCTGGACAACGCCACTGTCTTTACCATTTTGAGACAGGTATTGGAAACTTCTTCAAAGAGTTTTCCAGAAAGTTCACAACAAAAGAATTAATAGATTTTTGGGGGGCATAAAGTTTCCCAATGTTTAAACATTCGGCAACAGGGACAGAAATTTATTTGGAAATGATAGATACATTGAAATTCAGTGGTCGCAGTGAGAAGTCTCAGATACCATGCCTTTTTCGTAAAAATGTTTAGCAGACTTCTCCTTATTTGAAAGTTTTTGTTTAATCAGCTAAACTAATTACCTCGAACGTCTCTCAAGTACAGCGATTCTGTAGCCTAATTTTTGTCTAATTACACAATTTTTACAAAGTTTAAATAGGGAAAATTGAATAGTTTCTTGTTGTTCATTGATTTTTGTGAAGAGAAAAGTATCTGTTATCCATCACTTACTTTTAAATCCATCTTTACACAGATAGTTGTAACCATCCGTGTAACCGTTGGACAAGGCTGTGTACATCTCCACCACTAAATCCGGACACTTTTTATTTCCAGCGGCCTTCTTTATGATTGGTCCCATACAATCTTTGTAACCTTTTACACCATTCCTAAATATTAAGGATAGACTCCCGTAAAATATCTTTCGTCAAAACTGTATTTTTAGTAAATATTGGATAAAGTTTGTCATCCTGGATGAAGGTTTAGATTATTTGCATTCATAGATCTACAAAGCAATGGAATTGATTCACAAAACATGAAACAGATGATTTTCTGGTGATTAATACCTATCACCATAACGACTTGCAATACAATTAGATTTTTTCATTTGGGTTTCTTCATTGGAATCAGTTGTAACTTAATTTATAGTGATTTCAACAGATAAATAGTAGATGCACCTTCTTTAGATCGAGTAGTCATAATTATTATCTCTTAAAAGTATATTATAAAATGAGATGACCAAAATGTTATGCAATAACTTTGATGTTGTATCATGTCATGTCATGTCTTTTGATGGCATGCCGTGTAATTCTTGTAATCTGATGTTGTGTAGTACCTTGTGACCTCACATCATGTGACAGTATGTCATATTATGAAGTCATGTGATGAGATGCTATGTGATGTCAAGTTTTGTGATCCCGGCATCCTTGCTGGCTGTCAATAGGTCAGCAGGGCCTTGTCATGTCGCATGTTACCATATTATGTGATGACATGTATTGTCATGTCACAAAATGTCATTTCATAGGTTGTCTCGTGAAGTCTATCGTTTCCCGTAGTGTCATTGAATACACATAGACAGACACACACTTGCACACACATTCTGAATTTTTAGTCGCGGCGTCTCAACGAGCGGAGCAACTTAATCTGGTGGCCATGGTGTCTGTGCATTTGTACGGTTGGTTGCTTGGTCACTTAGAGTTTGCTTGCTTGTGGCCACTTAGGAGTTTTTACCGCCCGCCATCCGAAGGATGGGGGAAGGTAATAGTTTGAGTCCTGTTTGTCAGTTAACAGGGGGGGTACTCAGTCCCAGCCGGGGGGGGG
>JBCAUG010727955.1:0-12161 GCA_038406175.1 Haplosyllis leylae
CCAAATTGCCAAAAAGAAGTTGCCAATCGCTATCCTATAAGGTGGTTTAAGTGTAAACTTAAACCACCTAAAAAGGAGATACGTTTTGGTTTAGAAAATTATTGCCGCCCGTGTACATAGTACAACGGGAGGTTATGTTTTCCCCTGTATGTGTTTGTTCAGGAGGATACCCCCAATCTCAGGTACTTTCCCTGATCTCTGGTCCCAGGTTCTTTCCCAGGGGGTACCCCAGTCCGAGATTGTTTTTCTGGTCTCTGGCCGCAGGTCCTTTCTGGGGGGTACCCCAGCTGGGACTAGGGTACCCTCCCTGGCTCAGACCCCTCCCCCGGCTGGCACTAGGGTACACCTGGCTGGTACTGGGGTACCAAACAACTGGGACTAGGTTACCCCTTCCCCCCCCCCAAGGCAGTACAGAAGAGCGAGTACTTGACACGTAGTGAGTGGTATGCCTCTTGTGGTCAAGTAGGAGGACTTTCTTGTTGGTTCTGAAAGCTGATTATTATGAATTTTGCCTGCTTATTTATTTGAGTTTTTTTTTCCGATCTTGAATGCAAAATTAGATTTATTATACGAGAACTGTATGTTCAAAAATAAAAATGTCTGTATTTAAACTGACAACCTACTAGTTGTCAGTCAGGAGTCATAAACTTTACACTAAAGAGCCAATTGTTAGTGTGAGACACAGGAAATTTCCAATAGCCTTCAGTCGTGCTTGATTGGGTCTAACTTAATTCACCTTTAGAAATAGACGAATCAATGATATTATTTAAAAAATCATCCTTGGCCTTACCTTTATCCTATCATTGACAAAGCAATGCTACTGATTACAGTATTATCTAACAAAATAATATAGAGGAATTTATGTATGTTTGAAGATGATAACCTTTACATGTGTTAGATAAGTTTACAAGTTCATTATCGTTTTCCAGTTTTTAAGAAATGAAACAGTCCTTAGACAAGGATTTTTATTTAATAATTTAATAAATATATCTTACAACAGACATCAAAAAGAAGAGACAGTTACTTCAGTCACTCCCCGCATTATATTAAAGTATGATTGATAGACTTCTCATAGTGAACATTATTATGATTGCCTCCTATTCCCACGATATTACGAGTAACGTTTCCATATCCCGTCTGCGGATAGTGAGGGATGTGCTGCCCAGGATAGATAAGCTTCCACTGTGAATCCAACTGAAATGTTTAACATGCTGTTTCCACTGGATATTATAACTATCCGACCAAGACACGTACTTATTTATCTATTTTTGTACTGTGATATTGGATTTACCTTTTGTGGACTTTGGTGATCGTAAAAGAATTAATACTTGGTCTTTCAATTGATTCATACTTCATTTACTTCGTCTTTTGTTAAATACCAATTCAGATTCAGAAATGGATCTCATCTAAAAAAAGGTGTGTGAATGATGAATGTTTTTGAAATTCGCATGTATTTAATTTGGTTCCATATCACTTAATTTTGGTGTTTTATTTTCAGGAAATGTCTTGTCACGTCCGTCAACAGAAATCAATATCAAATGGAAATGGGAATCAAACGGCATGTGACTACAACTTTTCTACACTACGCCAACATTCCAATTAATTGAGCCAGAACATTTTTGCGCTCCTTGATATTCCAATGTTCACGAGCTCTGTAAAATGGCAAATTCTGTAAAATTACACCCCTACTCCGGGCTGTGTAAAATGGCCTCCTAATGTCAGCATGCTTTATGGTATTTTAAAAAATCTGTCAATGCCCCAAAGGCCATGTAAAATGACCCTCCTGAAGTGAGTGTACCCCAGTAGGGGTTGGAATACACAGGACACACGAGTATGCTACACCAGTATTAACACAGAATTATTTGAAACATGTTTGTTTCCTTATTTTATTCAACTCTTATGATTAGTGAATTGAAACACACGATATATTCTCCAATTAATGTCCCATTATGTTGTCTCTAAATTATCCTTCAAGATTAAATCTTTGCGAAAACTCAATTCCTCTCTGGAGAATCACGTTTTAGTACAATGGTAGTGAATACAAGTTATTTAACATGAATCCAACGAGACATAGTCTGTTTGTAAATTGTACCATTGTTTGACCACAAAAAGCTGAATTCCGCCTCACTTATCTACCCAGACAGAACATTCACCAATTGCAGGATATTTGCATTTTTTACTCTCGAAAGGTGTTGGCTTCCTATTTGCTCATTTCCAAGTCAATCTAATGCAGTGTTGAACAAGTCTTTTTTTAAAAAATGAGTTATATATTTCAATCATCATGTTAACGTTTAGGAAATGCTCAGATTGCACCATGTGGCACAATAAAGTGTACTTTTCAAAGTAATATTTGCCTTAGAAATTATTTTTTCTATCTGTCTAGTGTTTTGGTCATTCTTGCAAATTCACACCACTCCCTTTCCGACCAAAAATTCTCTGGAACATTTTGGCAAAAACCTACGTTGGCATTACTAGAAAAAGTGAGGTGCCTGGTAATAGGTCTTATTGAAGTCAACCAGCTTCATCTTGTGTCAAAATTTCAGGTTGGACCCAGTAGAATTGCTTCATTTGCAGGCACCCTTTTGTGTATGACCATAAATGGTCTCCTGTGGAGGTCTTCAGTGATTGTTTAGCCCTACAATTTACCAACACTTTCGTGTGGGTGAAATGCGTTGTAGTGTTAGTAATGTGCCCCGCCTACCCCCTCCTCCCCTCCGAGAGGATCAGCGTATATATGTAGATTTGTACAATTGACATCTTAGCATTATAATTACAGGTGACTGATACACAATCAGTTCTGCGCTCTGCATGCTGAGACAATTTGAATAGCAATGTTGAATGTAATTTTTGCAACTCCCCAAAGGAAACAGTCGCGATAAAGTCCAGCTCGTACAAACAACATACTTGTTACCAAAGCATTGATGGAGTGTCTGTGGAGGTCGCGCCTAATAACTAACGTCAATACTAATGCTGTGTACTTGTAATTGAGGCCATTTATGGATATGGATTTCCTTTTAATAATCTAACTAGAAGTGAGAACATTCGTGTTTACGTGGATTGATTTTGTACCCCGTGTTGTGGAAAATCGATCAACATTCTCTGCAGTCAATATCGCGTAGTTTAGTCGACGGAGGCTTGAAACAAAAAGAATTTTCATGATAATTTTGAGAGATACGGACGTTTACTTTGTCATTTACAGACACCTGTCATGTAGTCTAAATCTACAATTGCAACAGACCCAGGACCGTCCTAGTTTTACTGACTCCTTCGTGTTTTTTCAAGATAAATTTTAGACTAATTGGACCAATTCATCTAATGGATCTATGGTTAGGACACTATTATATTGTACAATTTGATGGTGATTTTACTCATTTATGGATATGTGTCTATTAATGTCTCCAGTTTTTCATACTTACTGCAATATAATCTATGGTTATGTCTGAACTGATAGTCAGGGCAATTTGATAGTTAGCTTCAGTCGGTTAGTGAGGCCACTATTAAATTGTTTGGATCAATTGGTTCAATTGGTCTAAAATGTATTTTGAAAAAACCCGCTTGTCCGTGGAAATTGAGAGGTCCTGCTAAACTTAACAACATACTCGTAGCCAATTTTAAAAATCAACGAAAGGGAAACTGTGTGGTTTAGTATTGTAACACCTGTTCCATTCGATGCTTCTCAAGAACGCCTATCATATGGAATAGATATTAGAATGATATATCATACAGTTTTCTCGATGTTTATGGATTCTGAGACCATTGAGATATAATGCGTAAGTAAACTTTGACGGTCCCGTGTGTGTACAGTCCAACTGTAGGTATGACAAACTCAATTTCCAATCCGTTTGACATCCACCCCCCCCCAAATAACATAACAAAAATTTTAAATTAATGCAAGTTTTATTGTTTGTACAAACAATATTTATGTTAAAATGCAACGTAACAGTGCGATTCAAACACAATGTTAAAATAAACATATCTGTACATTCTTCTTTTTACAAAATACCTTCACAGAAGGAGTGCAGTGAACTTCCTTATCCTGCCATTTGTATCAAGTCAGCTTTGTGTGTAAGATTGAGCGATAATAACTAGTATCAGCACCCTGTCGGAAGAATATCCAATTCTGAATGGTTTGTGAATAGTTTTATAATGGTTGTCTACTGGAAACATTTTAGTCCAGTCAGAAAACTATTTACGAACCAATGGGAATTGGATATTCTTCCTTCAGGGTGATCAGAGGAAATATTCTCTAAGCCTGCTGCCATCTGATTACAATAATAACCGTACTCATTTTTTCACAAAGAATAATGCTCTTTTATGTATTATTCCAGTGCATTACCTTTTTGGGGGTTGTTCGTGCTCACATTGGTTTCCTTTGATTAAGAAAATAGGGGAAAATTGGAAATTATGGGACAATTTACACTCATCTTTGAAATGGAAACAAAGACAGATAGATATCTTGGCTCGATAGATTTCATCTTGTAGTAAAAATACAAAGGGGTTTTCAAATGTAACTATCAAAGTTCTAATATTCAATTCTCTCACGAAATAAGCATGGTTTCCCGAACGTAAAGACAGTTTAAAATCCATCACTATTTTTGCTTCATTGCATAAATGAATTCATAATGTACAGACCAAGGGTACACAGCATAAGTCAGTGGCAGAGTCAAAGGGAGATGACTTGATATCCTCGTAAATTCATAGCATTGCACTTTCGGGATACATTTTGGCTTCAAAAAGAGTAAGAAGTCCGATTTGAATGTTTTCGTCAGTTCAACAAGAGATTCTCGAAAAAAAACAAGGTGCTAGCATCTGTCAAAGTTTAAACTAACACTTGGAAGTATATTTACAGCGGAATATGTTACATTTCAATAATTTACAATATTATAATACAACCTATGATACAAATACACTTACATAATGTACAAGTTTGAGCTTCAAGTACGTGTTTTAAGTTTTTTACGGTCAAATGCAACACAATTGTATTAAAGTTATGTCTTGATAATATGTGTTCACCCTGCAGGAAGATCTATTAATTCTGACTGGGTCTTAAATAGTTTTATAACGGTTGTTTACAATAATTTTTAGTCTATGAGGAGAAAATTGGGAATTAGGCACCGACCGGTCAGTGGTCTGCCGTACTGCAACCGTATTCACTAAATCTGCAAAGGTGTGAAATTAATTGGCCTGTTTGTGCAGGATTTCATTGTCCTAATTCAAAGGAAATCTCCTAATGGTTCTCAGACACAAAATTCTGACTCAGATAAAACAGTTTCTATGGCAACCACTATAAAATTATTTACGAGCCAGTCAAAATTGATAAATCTTCCTGCAGGGTGATGTTGTCGAATTACACGTACAGAGGAAATGGCTCTGAAGCTATATTTAATTTTAATTAAAGTGAGTAGTTGGGTAGTTTGTCTGGATGACTCTAAGTTAAATATAATCCGTTTTGTTTAGTGTTCCATTACATCCGCCTCGTGGGAAGGAATCGAAGTTTGAACCCAATACTAACCCCACATGATAGTACCGTCCAAACAGTTTATCTTGCAATGTTATATTTAATTAATATCACAATTGTGACTGAGATCATCTGGCCTCTGAAAACGTTTCAAACATGTTAATGAAACAATCACTTTACACTCTATTTCAAACACACAAATTTAGTACACGATTCAAGATCTCATGGGAAATTTTACTCAGTCGATTTTCTAAACGAAACCAGTTTCGAACCACCCAAATCCTTTGAGCAATGTAACTCCTATATCCACACCGTCCTTATTTAGAAGTCAATTTAACTTAAGGAAGTGTAGTCGGGAGATCACTTCACCTGTTATTTTACAAAATCATTTTTGACAGTCTAATTTTATCAACAATAGGTATTTCTTAGGTTATTGATGAATGCCTTAAGGTTTCAAAAACAAAGAAAGAAATTGATATCTTCTTCTTCCATTAAGTAAGGTTCATATTTTTGCTACCACGAATTGAATTTACAGGTTTTGTTGGTGCGAGATATCTTACCTCACCGATCCTTTACCGTCATGTT
Organism: Haplosyllis leylae; assembly: GCA_038406175.1. Taxonomy (NCBI): domain Eukaryota; kingdom Metazoa; phylum Annelida; class Polychaeta; order Phyllodocida; family Syllidae; genus Haplosyllis; species Haplosyllis leylae. The sequence goes on from JBCAUG010727955.1 coordinate 6,044, forward strand.
CTACAACTGTAGCTATTTTCAGAAGATACCACATAATAAGCAGCTTCGTTTTGCGAAATTCTTAAATTGAAGTCTCAGGGTGCTCTTCGCAGTTCTATTACTCTAGTTTCATTAACCTAGGTTGTTAAGTCGATCTTGCTTTAATATTGCAACTATAAGATGCACAGCAATAACAGCGACGCCAATACCAGCACGGATGAGGTATATTTTACACAGCTTCCGTTCTCACGTGATGATGACGCTTTGACGACGTCATTTTCATTTTTAATTTTATACACCCCCTTGTTATTATATTTGTCTTCCCATATGTTTTCTTCCGTAGATGGTTCAAGCGTTGTAACAGCTGAAAAAGGAGAAAATACCTTCACTTTATCGTCGAACTTAATGTCCTTCGACATCGTTATGAATTTTTAAACTGTTTGCTCCGGTCATCATTTTCAAGTAACCTTCTCTTTTGTTGTTGCAACATAACAAAGGACATGCATTCTTTCTTTTCTTGACTATAGGTGTTTATTACTAGTGTTAAGTCACGAATTTTAGTGATCTAATTCAATTACACGGCCAGACCACGGGACCCACTGTGGAAACACCAAAGTATTCAGTTGATGGATCTGGTTACAGACCTTCTGGATTTTAAGCAGTGAATTCAATTATTGTTTAACAAGCTTATGATCAGGAGAACATCTATGCTTCGTTTTGTTAATGTGCATTACGAACATTTTTAACTGAAGTATGGCACTTAAAACTTGAGCAAATGGCCCAACTGGACTCCTGTCTCACACGTTCACCGGTTTTAATGGTGAATGGGATTAATGCCCAGGATGACATTCATTGGATTAACCCTAATTTCCTCTTTATCCGTCATTTTGATAAAGTGAGCCCTTCTTGCTGCCAACACCTCTGATCAAATTGAGCAGCATCAGTCTGTCATGACTCACCTTCCACGAACGCGATGCTCATCTCTGTCCTGCCGACCCGGTTAGAAGCCACGAGGTTGTAAACTTTGTACGTCTCTCTCGTTACGTTTCGTATTGTGAGACTCACGTCTATGATTCCAGTATCTGTGTTCACCTGAAGCGAAAAGTATTTGTATTAATTAAGCAATCTTAGGCAGTTTTTTTTCTCAAAAATTGGGAGGACGTTTCCTGGACATTGAAGGATCATTTTCTGGTTTTACTGATTCCCCCCTTTTGGACTTCTGTTGAAGTCTGCTTTAGGTCCCACAGCCAGATTGAATCTACTCGTGTCTGGATGGACCTCTGACATAACGTCTCAGTTTGACACATTGTTGTCAGGTTATCCAACCGAGCTACCGCCTCACTGGTATAAAGCTTAACACAAAGAATCCAAAAGCAGGGAACTCGAGCAATTTATAATGTTCATGAGTACCGAGACTTGGACCTTGGACATGTTAGATTAGGTGAAGATAGAACACAGGAAAGCATGGACTTTAAAGATCTATAAGATATATTACTGATGAGGATGGCTAAACCTCCCTATTGTTTCCGTATGGAAAATGTCATTCAAGTATCCTTGCTTTTCTATAAACTATGACAGCCACAATTCCTTTGAATTGCTTCTTCCATTTCAGAACAAAAACGGTTCTTTTTAACTCTCTTCATATCTTTCTTGTTTGTCACTAATTTTGAACAATCCTATATAATCCTATTCTTTTTGTGAATTTTCATATTTTCAATACAGATTACATCCAATCCATTAACAAGGAAGCCACCTGACTTCCCGCAAAACTGTCGTTGTACGAAAACAAAGACATTTACAAGTATCATTTACCAATTTAGCATGACATAGAAAGACTCTTTCATTTCTAATCTTATATTTTCTCATAAGATTTTAAGGATTTACAATGTCAAATGTCACTGTTGTCATTGTAAATGTCACTTTTGTCATTGCAAATTGCCCCAAAAAGGACCATTTACAATAACACCACAGCATTTTCATTGACAACAAAGACATTTACAATGACAACAATGACGTTCACAAGGACAGCAATGTCCAAATCTCGTTAGAAGTACGAACGATACCAAAAGTAAAAGTTTTCACAGTTTTACTAAAAAGAATGCATCTTGGTAATCATCACTTCGTTTCGAGGCATACCTTACTATTCGCCTTGTAAACACCGATTACATCTCCGTGGTACATGTTATTCTGTACGACACTGTCGTTAATTCCAACGTCTTCAAAGCTCCAGTGCACACTATGTCCGTCCACCGCGGGGTTCGAATGTATCGAACACTCTATCGTAAAGTTTCCGGAATCTGGAAACGCAAACATTCGGTTGGCACATTCGAACTTTGGAGCATCTGAAAGAGAAACGGAAAAGAAATCATTTAGTGAGACGGCTAAATATTTGTGAAAAATGAACAGATCGTCAGAAACAACAATGATGTTACATGTTCAGAGTTTACAAATATTTGAAAGACCCTCCTGCTTTCGTTCAAGCCAGATTGATGGAGGGCTTTAGCGATTTCTTATCGGCATGTAAAGTACAGCAACGAATGCTTCCTTCAATAGCGAGGTTCCGTCTCTGGCTTAGGGCCCATTTACACCTAGTGTTTGCGACAACACTGCGAGATCGCTCCCAAATCAAACGTATGAATTCTGTCCTGTACTGTTACACCAAGCGTCAGCAACTGTCACTTGGAAATCGCTTCGCAACCCATTTGGAGTGATGTCGCAGACGCGTCGCTGTCGCTAGATGTAAATGGGGTCTTAGTGTGACCTGGGGTAATGGACCCCGAGACTCACTGCTTGGTGACGGCGGGCAGCCTCCACTTCTTCGCGGCGCTGTACTTGGATCCCTCCGGTGCGTTCACCACGAGGTGCGTACTCGCCTGCAGGTTACCCGTCGGCTTCTTCACGAAATACTCCTGACATCTGTGATACAAGTAAAACATTTCAATACAGGCAGATCATTTGTACGTATCGTAGGAAACATTGGACTGACGCAAGTAATAGGTCCCATACCCATCCATCAGCATTGTCACAATATAGACATTGACGTTGAAATAAAAACGTTGATTTTGACGCCAAGTGTAACGTAACCTTATCACAACTTACACGGCTCCGAGGTACTCCGCCATGGTCATGAGGGAGTCGCGCTCGGCCCCTGAGTACCCGCTGATAGACAGCACACACCCCTCAAACGGTAAACAGCCCGGCTTGTGCACGACCGGCGTGAACAGCTCGTTCTCCGTCAGAGGCAGCAGTGTCTCCTCCTCTATGCACGATTGCTGCGAATGATAAAATTAATTACTGAGGTCGGCAAATAGTGAGATGGACCTTGATGGTCCATTCACACTGCCCGAGAACGAGACCGAGACAGATAACGATAACAAGTATACAGAACCCAATGGGAATTTGTGTTGTAATCTGTCTCTGTACAGTATGAACATCTCCACACAATTCCATACAAGCCATCAGTCTCGGTGTCGGGAGGTGTGAACACACAATTCAATTACATTGGAGTGAAAGCGAGAGCGAAAACGACATCGCTTTGGAATGGATACATAGCTTTCCGAGTTGTATGTTTATATTAGGTAGCGACAAAGCTCAAAGAGAATTTTCACCTTCGCTTCAATTTAACTCCACCTTAATCGTGAACGTACAATTTACCACAATTCAGAAGCGAGTTTTAGCCAGGTTATGGCCTGACGTGAACACTGGCTTTTCCATGTAACTACCCGACGTGCAGCACACAGAAAGGGATGTTACATGTGTCTAGTTCACATCAGATTTCAAAATATTTACACGTCACTTAACAAACTGTCCAAATCTGTTTTGTGCACTTTTACGACAACAGGTGAGCGGTTCTTCAAATGGTTCGTCGTGAGTATTAACGCAGGTTACTAGACTCCGAGCCGGATGAACCAAAGGTCAGAGTCAAGAGAACCGACCAAACTTTTTAACACTACTGTCAATGATTTGGACGAAAAGACGTCGTTGTAAGCGGGACCGGTTGTACTCACCACCCAGGCGTGGGTGACGACCTCTCCGACCGTCATCTTGACCTCGTGTCCGAGGATCGGCACGACCGCGTAGTCCGGGATCGTTTTCGTGTTCACTGGCAGCACTTTACCTGCACGAAACACATAGCAATGTCATTGTGGTACGTTCACACAGCACGCGAACGGGAACGGAACAGATACAGAGAACAGGACTGGTATAATAGGAGACAATAGGTCTGGTCCCATTCCCCGTCCCAGAGCAGTGTGAACAGTTCTGCATAATATATAGTTATCCATTGTTCCTGGTCCCATTCCTGTTTCTGGTCCCAGTCCCGTATAGTGTGAATGTCCCAATAAGAGAAGAAACACTGCCGTTCTGTCCACAACCGTCAGTCAGATAAGTATGGTTCCTATGGCAACGGAGTCAGAATAAGTTCCAGACACGTCAGTCACCGTCACCATACTAGAATGTTGTTAGATGTTGAGACAAGACACAAAAGCAGTTTGAGCAAGGCTTTACGCAGCAGCTTACCTTCCACTTCGGTTATGATCTCTATGAGGTTCTGTTTGTACTCGGGAGTATTGTCGAGTCCGAACAGAACGAACGTCTTGTCCTGGAATAGATTCCCTCCCTCTTCATCTACTACAAAAACAAGTGCACGTGTTTTTAGTACATGTGTGTATTGTGCCGTATGCGCTTCACGGTTTCATAAATACCGTGGTTCAAAGGCAAGCGGATAGTACGAAACTGACCTTCCATTCCGGCGGAGGGATCCTGGGTCTCGTCCTCGTCCACGGGGACGGTGGGTGCGCTCTGCGGGGTTTTGTTCAGCTGTTGCCCGCCAGCACTGCCGGGTGTGGCGGAGGTCCCCGCGGTGTCCGGTGCGGAGGCGGCGACCTTCGGAGTCGGTTGTTGCCCCATCGCCTCATCCATGGCTCGTATTAACGTACTGCCGTCTCCACCGGTGAAATCTACAAAATAATTCTTGGTTTAGTGCAAAGCTTTCGATTTAGAGGGTAAAACTCTGCACTTGATGAAAATGTATCCAATACCCCCGAAATGAAGCACTCCTTAAAATTTTGGCACTTTTGTGTTCCTTGTCCTCCCCTTTGGCTTTGTGCACGGTCCCAAGTACCGTGCAGCCGTCGACTACACATCTTAGGTTGAGAGCCCCACAAGGATCCAACCAGATGGGTAGCCAATGGTTATAGTCGTTAGTCAGAGCCAATCAAGGTAAAGTACCTTGAGTACTTAAGGCGATGCACACACAGCATCAAGTTGTCATTGAACCAGAGTTAGGCTTAGATGCTGATTCAGGACACTAGGCTTAGATGCCGAGAGCAACATAACACAGAAGATTGTAACATACTGCAATAAATCCGTTAAACTACAAGTATCTCTTGCTTGTGTGGAACCAGATGTAAGATGCACCTTAGAGAGATCTACGGTACCAGAGGTCTAATAGGCTTACCCGTAGCGATACACTATCTCAGCCGTACCTGAGACTACCGCCGTACTGCCGTACCTAAAAGACCTCACATTTGTCAAACGGTAAATCATCGAGAAAGTTTAATTTCCTTTGAACAAATTTTCGCCTACACACGCACATCCATTGAAGCTTGCTCACACTTGGCGTCAACACCGACATTTTCTTTAAGTTCACTGTGCCAACAGTGACAGTGACGTTGACACAGTGAATGTGCATGGGGCCCATTCCCGTGTCAATTCATTGATATAACGTTACATTTTAGCGTTGACTTACAGTGTGAACAAGGCTTCACTCACCTGTATTATTCTGTGGTAGATATTGGCTCATGATGTCTTGCATATCGTCTGCCTCAGGTTCGTCGCCACCGCCAGCAGGGGGCGCCAAAATCGTCGTGTTGTTCCCCTGTGACGTGGACCTGCGCTCGTCGGATGACCGGGACGAGTTTGTGCCTTTAGATTTTCTACAATTTAAACACAGATAGCATTGTTTACGTGTGGTTACTTTTGTCACGAGTTGACCTTGAGGAGAGAAGTCTCAAATGCTTGGAAAACAACCGGACGCGTGTAGATCAAGCTCCACAGTGCATTTGGGGCATTTTACAGTAAATCTCCTCAAAGATCACTCATGATGAGTAATTCCAGCCAATTAGGTTCAAGTTGTCAC
>JBCAUG010727966.1:0-12160 GCA_038406175.1 Haplosyllis leylae
TCGAATTAACAGTGCATTTTAACATTAAATGATAAGAGAGTGTGTAGTAAAAAACTTTAAATTAAGTGGAACTTCGTTTTAACCGTGTTCGAATTAACCGTGCCCAACCTGTATATTGTTAACTGTTTTGCACAATTTTAAATGTCACATTTAAAGTGAAGGCTCTTAGAGAGAAGATAATTAATCCCCAAAAGCTTCTTAAATTGTGTAACAATTGTTTCTAAATGTGTAGATCGAATTGATCTATTGTAGAATTCAAAACGTAGTTTCCATATTTTAAATGTATATTTGTCTAAGTCAAATCCAGAAAGCAAATTATCCTTTTAAAAATTGTGAATATCATCTAGGTGAAAATAATTTTGGTCAATGTAATCAGTCGTTCAGACGTCAGGGTTGACCAGACAGACTGCCCCAGGCAATCTCAACAACGACTTTAACAAGCAGCATGCTATTTGAATAATCATTTTACATGGGTATTATACCATTGGTTAGAACGTTGTGATATCAAAAGGGGCTTTCTTCCGTGTTTTTTTATGTGATTAGATTGAAATGTTAAACTTTTCACTGATCAATTCGAGCATCAGATAAACTGAAAACAACTATTTAATTGGTGCAGCTGTACAAATTAAAAGGATCTGTAATATTCTGTTTAATTTCTCATTAAATGTAAGCTTTTGTAAATCTTAGTATTGTGCGGTTGCATTCATGTTCCGGACTGCACAGAATTTCGCATGACACTCAATTTATTTGTAGCATTCCACTGTAGTTACTCTGGTGTCACTCATATCAGCATATTTATTCCAGAAGAAATTTTCTTCCGGATCATCCGATTTGCCATTCGGGATTTCCACAAATGGCCGTAATTGGCAATAATGACAATATTGGTATTAAAGGCTTTACTATGTGAAAAAAATTCAGCAGTAAAATATTACCCCAATGAGAACTGAACCTGGGGCCTTTGCCATTCAGGTCTGACACTCTCTCCCCCGGAACTGACTTGACATTTGCAAGTCTGAAACTTTAAGATTCTAACTAAAATCATTTAAGTCCAAGATTCAAGGGGTGCAAGAACAAAAATACAATTTAAATGACAGAATTTGAATGCCAGAGGTCCCAGATTCAAACCTCACTGGAGGTAACATTCTGTTGCAATTTTCTTTTGTTTTCACGTAGGAAAGCCTCCAATGCCACAGCGTGAATTTTGTGTGTTTGGGAACATTATGAGAGTTTGTGCTAAAATTTAATAATATTTTGTATTTCTGTTTCTGAATATGGTACTCGGGTTTTAAACAATTGACAAATCTGACATCTGTCAGATGTGACAGAGATAAGATGTGTTTTTTTAAAGAATTATTATAATTTAAAATTTGAAGGTTACAATTATTTAATATGTCCAGTACTTACTAGATTTTGTGTACTACATCAAATAAATAACACACACAATGACAATGAGCATAAATCAAGTTAAATCTGGCAGAGATGCCTATTGTGAAAAACTAGAATGAATGTTCACCCAGCATCGTTTAGAAAGCGCCAATAGCCATTGCAATTTGTTGTGATAGAAATATTCTCGAAATTCCCACCACAATTTCATAGATCGGGTTTCCCACGATACGAAATTCACCCAGACATAAAATCCAATTTTTAAGAATTATCACAATTAAAGGGTTACAGGTTAAGGTTGTTTAATAATGCTGACCAGTGCTATAATGTGTGTAGTTTATTGAATAATTAACATATAAAATAGCAAAAGGTGTAAATCCACTTTCAGATCTGCCAGATCTAATAGAAATGCTTATTGTGAAAAACTATAGAATGTAAACCTTTGTGGACAATTTCAATAATTCACCAAATTAACAAAATCATTGTACATTGAAATTCATTTTTGATTGATTTTTCTGCATCAATTCGTTTTACAGCTAATTTTTGACACTCTTAAGCAGCTGACCAAAATCTTGCGGATTAAAGAAATGATTATTCCCTTCAACACTTAGGTACATTTCCTTTCTGTTATCAAATTCAACATATTTGTATTGATGTTAAATGATAAATACTAAATAGATCTAATAAGGTCAATAACAGCATTGAATCTATTTTGTTTGTTATTAAGAACACATTAAAACCATTGTTATTTCTCAGGTTTGAAAGGAATTTACTATTTACATTTCTTGTGTGTATCTTGATCACCTCCAATAGGAGGATATGAGAGATGCTCTATCTCTGAATGATGATGATGTAGCAGTTTCCGATAATAATAGTAACATCTCTCTTCTGTCGAACATGGCCTGTAAAATACGAAAACTAAATTATTAAGAAGGAAAAGTTTTCTTTCTGGTTTGAATTTTTAGTAGAAAACACTTGTAAATACAATATGATCTGTCAGATGAGGGTCTGGCTGAATTTTTTAGCTTTGAGCAAAACGAATTAGTGAAAGTGAATAGAAATAACAATAAAAATGATGTCAGTAACATCACATATCAGATCTATTCCGTAAACCATTCGATTGAATCATCACTTGACAGGGTCTTCGATTTTATTTTATTATTATTCAATTTTATTTATTTATTTTATTCTCCGCAATACAAGAATGTTTACATGTGAGAATACAAAGTTGGCAATAATGTCAACATTGCCATCTTTGAGTGTTTGTGAAAAAAAAATCAAAATAAGGTGTTCTAAGCCTTCTATACGTCTAGATTCTATGACTAAACTGACGCTCTACTAGCCGGGAAATATATTTAAGATTCCTGTTTCAAAACAAAGTATTTTAATCCTCTTGAGTTAGTATTGTCTCACCTGATGTCGTTTTAGGTTGGAAGACCTCGCCCAATATCATATCATTGTTACCAATGTTACCGCGCACATAGTCATAGGCTTCCTGTTTGAAACGAGTTTCCTGCAGAACGACAGCCATGATGTCTCCGGGACATTCCTCTTGAATAGCAGGGGAAAAGCTTGTTCTACAGCAAATCATAAAATTTTATTTCTCAAATTATTTGATAACTATTATGGTAGAAAACACTAAATGTGTTCAATGAATTACAAATATATTACCTATTAAGAGGAAATTGAAGTTGCCTGTACACATGAGACTTGTAGTTCTCTGGTCCAGAAGTATCGATCATTCCATCAATCTTTCAGTAAAAAATATGAACCAGTGCAACATTAGTTTAATCGTAAATTCTATTGTTTTGACAAAATACAAAAAGAAATTGTTCAAACATACAGTGGCATCCTCCATTTTTGTCCAGTCGGCAAGAATTGAAGGAAAATCATTGTAAACATCGAGCATGAAGCAACGTCCGTTTGCTTTGTACAGGGTTTGATTCTACAATGAACGGAATTGATGATTACTTTGTAACATCTTCTTGGAAAACTGTGTAATCAAATCAAAATAATTTTTGGTCCTCAATCCGATAACTTAATGTTAAGTAAGAACTGAAATTCAAAGATACTTGGTACAATATTTTAGCAAGTACAAAGTGAGACTCTTGGCAGAAAATAAAAGGAAAAGAAGTTTTTGAGTGGCATTTTACAAAAGAAAACCCCATTCAATTTTTTTTTCAAATTTAATTGTTAACAATTACCAGGTTGTAATCACGAATCATGACAACTGGACTGGCACCACTTCTCCCAGGAGTTTTGATCCTCACATAATTTTGCTCGTAGTTTAGTTCCACTTCCTCTGCTGTCGTTGAACCATCAGTGCGCACGCCCATACGCATGCGTAACTGCAATAAAAAAGAATAATCAAAATGTTCAAATCTGAATTGCACGATTGCACTTATTCAGCAAACTTACCAGCACAAATCGAGAAAATAAATGTATATTTACATCTTGAATGATGTTCCCTTTCCTGTTTGGCGATGGAAGATTCTTGGCATTGACCTAAAATAAATTATCGTTCTTGATATTCTGTTTTGCTTTGTCGATTGAAAAGTTTTTTCTCATAAATGATAGTTACATTGGACTGACTATGTGAATGAATTGAAATACAATCAAAGTTTGTTACCATGCTAATCAGAGTAAGCCCTAAAGCAAGAAGTGCTATTTTCTTGAGTGAAGCCATCTTTGCTGAAACATATGAATTGAAATTCTCCTGTAAAATGCAATTAATTTTAAAGTTCTCTCAATATTTCAAGATTAAAAAAATGTTGAAATTTTACCTGTTTTACGAGGCAGAAAAGTCAAGACACCTGTATAAAAATAGGTTAGAATGAATTGCTTAGAAATGTAATGAAAAGACCTCCTATTTATACGGTATTCTTACAATAAGATACTCATAAATTATCATTCTTAATTGTTCTTCCTATACTTCATTTTGACATTTAAATGATTGAAAAGATTTCTGTTTCCAAAAAATAGTCCTACTCTAAAAAGACTTGCGTGTACCTTAAATTTACTTAACATACCTTGTGTAAATATATCTACTGCATACCACACTGAAGTGGAGAAAGTGGAAGTTTTTTTACACATGATTTCTCCATTTCTTCCCTGAGAAGATCGTGGTACTTTCGTTTTGTCAGTCATAACAACATCACAAAATTTGATTGAATAGTTCAATATCCAACTGCAAATTAATCTTCCCTTCCTTCTATTGAAGTTGATATGATCAGCCACGTATTCATTTGCAGATTTTTTTTCATAAAAATACGGGCTTACGAGTTTGCACGTAGGTTTGTTCACATTCTCTAGCACTTTCAGAGTGATTGACCCATAGATATAAGCATATTTGATTCATCCTTTTGGAATGCACTTACAATTTCCATACCTTCCTTGTGTTGCGCAAACACTGGTACGGGTGCAGTCGTAAGATTCCAATTGTTTTTCATAATTCCACAAAAGTTGGCAAAGTTGACAATAAACGTATAGTAAAATGTTTCCAACTACAAAATTGTACAAGCTAAATTACTACTCTGACAACCTAAACTAGTTGATACCTTTTGGACTTGGACTTGGACACTGTAGATCTAAATAGATTAAATAGATCATGATTCCATAATGATGTTAATTTTCAAAATTAGTTTGGTATCCTAATTTGGTTTACACATTCTTCAATTAAATCATTTAAATTATGTTTTGAACAACCATCCTACGGACGGTGGGGTAAGAACTGGGATGTTGTTTACAAAATTGTAACAAAATAAAACGTATGGTATAATATTTTTCGTGCAATCCATTGATGTTAACAGCTCAAATATGGAACACCAAATGACAAAGCATACTGATAACACTTATCAGTGCACATGATTGACCACTGGTCATTCTCACCTGATATGATTAATTCTCACATGAGGTAGCATGATTGATAAAAACTATAACACTTAATGTTCAATTTACCATAGACTTCTATAATACCCAATTCTTAACATTTCAACATGTACACACCTTTTGAAAGTAACCTTTGGTGTTGTGTCCCCTAAGATAACCCATGTATTTTGTATATAAGGAAGATTCTTTGTAGCAGGATCTGACAGATGAGTTAAAGTGAGTAAGAATATGAAGTATTACTTTCATCTGTACCAATGCGAATGACATATAACATGTTGAATGTCGCTTCTACATTTTCATCAACCTAACATTTACGCATTGAAACTGTTGGTTTTGCTGAGAATCCCAGGAACATAAAACTGCAGACCGCGTCGCTTCAAAACTTCTCCAAAACCCTCTGCTCTGTATATTCAATAGCATTCACGGCTATCTGACCCGGACGAGTACCTCACAGCCTCGAAGGGATCCTCACGGATCGATGATATCAGAGTTGATATGAAAAGTATCTTGATCAAAATTTGGTTTATTGGAAAATCAAATGGTGATAAAACATCCTCATTTTTAAATTTCACTTCACAGACAATATACGACAAAGCATTAAATGAATATTTTCGAAGCATTAACAGTGAAATAGTCACATTTGCATATGCTGTTTTGATAGAAATATCTTTTGCAAGACCGATTTCATATTAACATTGCAAGGGATGCTAACCATAGCCCCCTGTCCCAATTCCAAAGATTATCTTTTTGATTATTCTAGACGCGACCAATCCTTCCCCTGATCCTACCTGCATGGTCCTGTCGGGGAGTGGGCTAGCTTCCCTCAGCCTAGAGGAAATGGGGCACAGGCAGGGTAGGGGTGGAGTGCAAAACCCCGATGTCCCCCTGACCTAGGTGAAGTGGGGAGATTTAAAATAAATTAAAGGGTAAATAGGATATAAATTTATCGCAGAGATATCACAGAATTTTTCCCTTTAGGAAGTCATAGCAGCCATCACAATTTTGTGTTGTCAATGTCCTTATCATAACTCACGGAATTCAAATGATGCAATAATTTACTGAACATCGAATTCAGAACTCAGTGAATTCAACAATGCTACATCTAAAAAAAACCTCAATTCTTAAATTCTTTGGCCAAACGGATTTCATATTTTACATTCTGTCATATTTCCACATCAAATGAATTTTTCTACCTTTAGAATAATAGATTATAACATACTAAATTGGTTGAATTAGTTCCTTAAGATGTAAATCCATGTGAATAGTTCACTGAGAAACTTTCTGATTTAGTTGAGTAATAGGGTTCTTGGTTAATCAACTCAATAATTGCAAGTGTCAATTAAAGTATAAAACATCCAATATTTAATAATATTTGTTTTACTAATTTATTAGAATAGCAATTACATTGACATTACAGTATTTGTGAATTCCAGAAAGGAATTAGTTTAACTAACAGAAACATCTCTCAAACTAAAAACAGTGAAAATTCTCGAAGATGGTTTGAAATTGACAAAGCTACACACAAACACTTTCTAATAGCATAAATATTCAGACTTGACATAAATATCAGTTCAATAAAGTCATTCACAACAGATAATTTCCCTGAGGAACACATTAAAATTGTAAAGTAAGTAGATTCTATTTCTAAACATATTTATCTATTTCCAGCCTATCTATTTATCTATTTCCAAGCTTCTCTTAAATTTGATCTTGGAAAGTGAATTGTTCCAAAATATATACAAGAATTCGAAACCCTCTTACACTGAGGCAATGATAACAATAGCTATGAGTACTAGACAAAGAAACCTCTTTTCCCTAACTGGAGCTGAAAATTTATAAGACCAAAAATAAGTAAGTTGAGTTTCGGTAAGTAGATCTATTTAGTAACGGTCACGTTTTCCTTAAAAACCCTCTTATAACAATAAAATAAGAGCGAGTGCTATGAGAAAACAAATGCATCTCTTTTCCCTAACTGGAGCTGAAAATTGATAAAACCAAAGTAAATAAAGGTAGTTTGTTTAACTGTTTCCATCATATATTTGTTCTTAATTGTTTTGTGTTTTTTGACAGAGATTGCCCATTCACTATCAAATACAAATTTCATATTCAACACGCCGTATTCAAGGTTATCTTGATCCGAAACAAAGTTTTCAGTTTTAATGAATATATCTCACCTGGTGTTGTTGTTCTTGGCTGAAAGACCTGGCCCATGACCACGGATCTGTTACCTTGGTTACTGTGTACATAGTCATAAGCTTCTTGTTGAACCCGAGTCTCTTTCAGTGAAGCAGCCATAATGTTTCCAGGACATTCTTGTTGGATTGCCGGCGAAAGGCTTGTTCTGTGGCAAAAGGGTATTCAGGAAAAGTTAAAAACTGTAAAAACAGTTACCAAATATGTGCTTTCTTTGGACGCCTCTTTTTATTTTCTTTTTCTTTTTGCGTTTACCTGTTGAGAGAAAAAGGAAGTAGTTTGTAGAACTGAGCCATGTAACTGTCCGGGCCGTCGCTGTCCACCATCCCGTCGACCTTTCAGTGTAAACTTTGAAAATTACTTCATATGTACCAAAATCGAGTTTTCCCGTAAAAACACAAAGTTGACAACATTGCCATTTTTGTACAACTTCTAATAAAGTAAATTTACATTTGAATTCTCACTGATATGATGAAGTTCTGTCTATTTTCAAATTTAGGCAAACACAAAAATGTCAATATTTCCACTTTTGAGTATTGCGGGAAAACTCGAATGCAAAATTAATTCACTTTGTCCTTTTATATTTTTCAACACAAAATGCGGTGACTTTTGAATTAAAAAAATAATAACCATTTGTGGCTAAGACAATCTTGAACATTGTTCAATTGGTCATTGAGAAATTAGAACTTAAAATGATTTGTGTAGACTTACAGCAACATCTTCAAATTTTGTCCAGTCACGAAGGGTTTGAGGTAAGGCATGTTCAACATCAAGCATGACGCAACGTCCATTTGTTTTGTACACAGTTTGATCCTGAAATAAACCTTCGTACTGGATTTTTTGTTTTAGATTTGATTGCTCTGACTGCTTTGCAAATATAACTTTGTTATTCAGGCGTTAAAACATTAAATTTATGAGTTAAAATCATTTTGGGTCTCTTATCCAGAACTGACTTTTTGTTATGTGCTTTTCGGACTTCAAAACAAGAATTAGCCGTATTACAATTGGAAGATGCAACAAAACGTAAACGATTAAAAGTTGAAAGAAGACACGTGCGTTATTAGATATGGGAATACCTTTCTCACGTATTTTTTGGCAATACTAGATTTATTAGAACTATATACTTCAGTTGGCGTTTTCATTCAAAATTCAAGAAAAGAAAAGTACATATTAAGAGCCTCCATTTCTCATTGGACTCCAATGAAATTATTGTTTTTGTCGTAACAACCACTTTGTGGTATGTAAATTAAGCTATAACTTACTTAAATACTTAGATTATTAAACATAAACATGCTAAGAAGTAATTAAATTTAATTACCAGATTATAATCATGAATCATGACAACAGGACTGATATCATTTCTCCCAGGAGTACTGACTCTTACATAGTTCTGCTCATAATTTAGTTCTACTTCCTCTTCCGTCACTACTCCATCGTCGCGCACACCCACGTGCATGCGCACCTAAAATTAGGGGGATGATGAAAATGTTAATACCTGAAAGCAACAATCGGGTTTTTCACCATAGTCAAATCTGATGGATCTGTCAGGTCTGACAGAAATTAAAAGCAGTTTTTAAGAATAATTACAATTTAGAATTAAGATGTAAGAGTTATTTCATATTTCCAGTACTTGGGTGCATTGTCAGATAGTTAACACAAATAACAGCAAGGAGTAAAAATCCACTTGAAGATCTATCAAGTCTGAAAGATCTGTCAGAAATGCATATCGTGAAAAACTAGAATGGTGGCCATTAGGTAAATGACAGACATGTACAAAAGTGAAAACTCAAATGTGAACTTACATCTCTAATAACATTTTGTTTTCCATCTGGTACTGGAATATTCTTGGCCATAACCTGAAATAGAAGTAATAACTTTCTTTGAAAATATTAAAAATTTGTTTTGATAAATGTGATATTTGACAAAATATTAAGATCCAATGGACACCTGCTCAATGATTTGATGATCAAACGTACCAGACTGAGCGCCAAAGAAAGAAGTCCTAACTTCTGAAGTAAAACCATGGTGCTGAAAGATGTAAAGTTAATACAAGAAAATAAAGAAACATCAAGCTTACAGTTCAACTTACATCAAAATAAAAATGCTTACTCCTTACCTTGTGTGTGAATTGAAGTCAAGGTGACGGCGTAGATTTAGTCAGCATCAGTTGGATTGAAGACACAACGAAAACATATCCCTATTTATACAAACGTAAGGTATCATTAACATCAGGTATGCATGAATGAACATTTCTTCCTGGTTACCGTGTTCTTCCTCCCACACAGGTCGGATTCAGTTTGAAGTTCAGATTAGTTGCCAATGACTAAATGAAGTTCTGACTAGTAATCATCCATTTACACAATGTTAAATGACTGTAATGAAAATATTTCCAAAGTGAAAAAAATGGCAATAGAGATATTAAAATAAGGTTTCCGTTGTAAGAAGGTGATGCAATCGATGGAGATAAATTAATGCTTTGTGTTCAAATGTTCGGAGATGACAACACATGAGAGAAGAAATTAATAAGTGTTTATTTCTGTGAAAGGATGCAACTAGTCACAATTAATTGTAAATAAATGATTCCTGTAAAAGTGCATAAATAAATGGACTAAATTCACTAAATAACTACGAGGTCATGATAGGATGTAAGGAAAAAATAATGGAATGTCGTAGAGAAAAAGAAACATTTCCAACAGCATTTAATTTTTGGAATATATGAAAAACTTTAATTAGGCCAATAAAGGCCAATGGCAATACAGTTCTGATCAACCAAAGCAAATCAGTACCACCTTAATGTAAAATTAATTCATATTTAAATGAGGTGTTTTGTGAGAATTTAGTCAGTAAGTATGACTATTCATGGCAGACAGTGAAGTGCATGCAATGAATATTATGACAAGAAATTATTGCTGATTGTGGTGAATTTGGATATGGGTTGGAAATTACAGTTAAGTCTGTACAGGAACAAACACGCTGCATGAGAAAAGAAACTAGAATGGTCAAAAAGGAAGGCTGATGATGGACATGGAAATATACTATGTAAATTAAGCAAAATATCTACATGTAAAGCGCCATCTTCAGACATCAATGACAACAGTGAGTGTGGGAGTATTGATGAACAGAATGCAGTACATGCAGCCATTATAGTTGAAGGTTCTAAACTATGCAATTCAGTACCACCTGGTCTGCCAAATGATGAGGTGGAAGATGTTCAATGTGAATCTCTTAAAGATAAAGCAATTAAAATCCTCTCTGAGGCAAGCATGATTACATCATTGATAGACAAACTATTTGAAAAGGGATTGCTTGCCCATTATGTAACTCATTTCCAGGAACTTGCGTCTGGATGACTTTCACCCAAAAACATTGCTTGTAATTTGGGTTGGAGCGTGCTTATTGGCAAACCCTGCAGTCTACTACTAATATGACATACAATGACATTACAAAGAAATGGTATATGTTGTATGCCAAAAGCTGTTTGGGACATCTTTCCTAAACAGACCAGGTCCTTTCAATGTGGCACTTTGTCAGGATTTGCTGCATTATATTCTAAGGGGAAAAGTCCTGTGCTACCAGTAAAACATATGGACCTTGTCTTTTCTTGCCCTCAAACTTAATATCTTTGGTCCAGATTGCCACATTGTGGTTAGTCTTTAATTTGGGTAAATTTGTGGGAACCTGACTCACCTCAGGGATTTCAGTCTCTCTGATTAGCCTCTTCCAATTTGTCAGTTAACATTCAGTTCAGTTCAGTTTCAAATAGTCAATAGTCCAGGCAACATGACCATCAGATAAATCCAAGTAATTTCAAGGGAAAATAGGATAATTTCAGGTATTTTGAAGTTTCTTTGCATTCATTTCTCTCAATATTTGTAGTGTCATTAATGTTCAAGCTATTTTTGGTTCAAATTAGCAGTTTTAGTAGGATTTTGGTCTGGTTAATTCCCTGGTTTTTCCGTGTATTTTGGAGTGTCATAGTTGAGGTCCTACTCATACGAGCAAGGCTTTTAGGGTAGAAATACATGGAATCTACAGAAATTCACTATATTTGGAGTATTTTGTGGTATATTTCGATGCATCTCTTGTTCTTGGTTTAGATTGGAAATTTTAACTGTAGTGTCATAACTGTTATTGATTCTTGCATTATTTGGTCTAATTTCAGTCATGCCCTGGGATCTCCTTCTGTGGTGTACTCCAGGGACTCCATCTGTAGTGTCATGAGGAGTTCAGGTGGAACCTGGTCTCAGGATCCTGCTTTACTTTAGTTCTAGTTGTTTTGCTTGTTCACATGGATAAACAGTAAATCTAGGTTATTTCCAGTTAATTACCAATATTTTACAAAAGTCCAGGTTCATGCATTTGATACACATCTTGGGGGCCTGGAATCTTGTGAATTTTAACAGTTGTACATGTGTGCATGTGTGTATAGCTGTGTGCAAGCTGTGTGAATGGTCAATAACAGTCTCAAGCATTTGCAGCCAATAATACCAATTTTATTGTCATTTCAGTTTATTTAGGTCCACCAGTGGGAAGGGCAAAATTTAAATTGGGGCAATATTCCAAATTTCTAATGTGTCATTTAGGCATCCACTTTGTTAATTTAGTCAATAAAATATTTCAACCTTTAAGGTAATTCACTTGTTTCTTGTTTTGTTACATCTTGTTGATACCAGTTTCAATCCAGGAAGGACTTGGA
>JBCAUG010727977.1:0-26706 GCA_038406175.1 Haplosyllis leylae
AACCTGTTTTACATTGGGCTGCCACGTCAAGAAAGTTCAGTTTCAACAATCAATTTCCTTTGCATCTTTTTCCTTGTAATAAGGACTCCGTATAATTTATGATTTTTTTTGTTTTCTAGTTACAAACGAGAAATTTTCCTTCACTTGGTACTTTGGCATTTGTCCCATACTTTGAATAAAATTCGACTGACCAATGACCCAGTTAACCACGTAAACAATGTCACGTGACCAATTTACTTCCAAATGGAAATGTCACGTGACCAATTTACTTCCAAAAGGAAATACTGTCGCCATTATAGGGACAATCGTTACATTCGAATTATTGAATACACCAAAAGCGACCGAACCAATTTTTTCTTGAATAAAAATAAAACTGGCCATTATGCTGCAGAAATAATTTTCTATATTTGGTTTATTCATTTCTATTCCTGAAATAGAAAAAACATTGAGTTTTATTTTTAGAAAATAAGTGTTGCATAATTGCTTCTTATCTGTTCCATAATTTGACAGCAGAATTCGAGCAATGTAAAAGTGAAGACAGTTGTGTGGTGTACTTTTGGGGCGAAGTTACATAAATCGTTTCGCTTAGCATATACAGTGGATCGGACATCAAACGCAACTGCTGGTGGAAGCAATGAAGAACTAGGCAAGGCTTGTATGTAAGTTTTAATTGTCCTGCAAAATATGGGACCGCCTCTTGCGGTCTTGTCGTTTATGGTAGATCTAGATCTATTTTTATGTTCAATACCAGCACGTGATAATTGACATGTTCTGATAAATCTGTGGTTGCTACATAGATCCAGATTGAGCATATGATTATGCAAGAAATCTAGTTTGCTCAATGCAGGCTGACAATGGTAAAGAATTACATTTTTAGAACTTGATTATGAGGACATCATGGATCCACCTGATCAGGTGGCCGATTGTGGATCTGTTATTCTTTGTGTTCCAAGTTACCTCTTCAGAGGACAACTCTCGCGAATGAAAAAATCGATAGATTAGTTTATGTTCTTGGTTAAAAAGTAACCGTTTCTGTACAAAACTGTCAAATGAACGCCACATTGTGATGTCATGCTGAAAAGGCGTTGGCTGCTTCACTTGTCAGTTTTACGGGGAATAGACTCGTACGTTGAGACTTCGAATTTCTGTGTGTGGTATGTTTGTACTTTTGCCACCCGCGTACGTAGTATGACGGGAAGGTACTGTTTTTTCACAGGCGTCTGTCTGTCCACAGGGGTCAGGTTGGGATACCCCCCCCCCCCTTCCGCCGGCTAGGAATGGGGTACCCCCCAGCCAAGTCAGGTTGGGGTACCCCCCTGACGAGGGATGGGGTACCCCCCCCCCCCCCGAGATAGTACAGCAGATTGTGCACTTGCTACGCGGCGGGCGGTACGCCTCTTGCGGTCAGGCAGGAGGACTTTCTTGTTTCGGTATCTAATTTGTTTCCTGTTTGTAACCTGGAAGTGGCCTTGAAGACTAAATTAAACCTGTTTACCTCCCAGTCCGCCTCGATGTCTGACAAAAAGTTAGTCCCTTCTAAAGGCCAACAGTAATCTTGGCAGGTAGTGAGTGTGTTGGCAGCATAAAGTATAAGTTTTTGTTTGGTGGTCGACATCAGTAAAGGAAAACAGTTACCAAGCTGCAATAATATTTGTAACATCGCATTAGTAACATTGCATTGTGTTTGACATGTGTCTTAATTCCTTTGTTTTCCCCCCGTAAGTTATGCAGGTAAGATCGTGTAAACGGAATGATGTCAGGGACAATTTAATTAATGCGTATGGCACAAACATTCTTTTCACACAGTTATAATATGTCTAACATCTGGACTCTCGTGAGATATATTTTCTCATCACGGTATAACAAATGAGCAGTTTTGGGCGCTCGAACAGATAACAAGAAAGTCCTCCTGCGTGAACGCAAGAGGAATACTGCCTGCCGCGTAGCAAGTGCTCGCTCTGCTATCTCGGTGGGGTGAGAGGTACCTCAGGTGGGGGGTACCCCGGGCTATTCCCCCCGGCTAGGGTACCCCCATACAAGTCGTGACTTGTATCTGGCTGGGGTAGCCCCCTGTGGACCGACAAACAAAATGATACTATTACCTTCCCTCATCCTTCGGATGCCGGCGGTAATGAAACTTTCTTCGCAAAGCCACTTTAATTGACGTATTGATGACATTGACCCAGTCAATTTCGTGTGCAGAAATGGTCCCATTTCACCAAGTAACCCACCTATGTCAGGATTTTTATATTCTGAAGACAATTAGAAATGGTTGATAAGACAGATTTGATAGCACATTGACCGGATGCAACTTTATGTATTCAGGTGATTGGCAGCCTGTAATTTCGTTATGGCTGGAGCTGCTCGCTCATTCGGGGTGGCCCTACTGGGTCTTGGACGTTCGGGAATTGCGAAGAAGAAGCAGTTGTTAAATCTTACGGACTACATACAGGTAACCTGCATTGGGTGGCTTTTAAATCTTTTGTTAGCTTTTTATTATGTTTTTTGTATTGTACGGATTGCCCTCCATGTCAGCATTTGCTTTGTTCAGCAAAGCTCAATTGGAAGGGTGAGTTAACAGATACGAATACAATGTTTTATAGGTACAAAAGTTATATAGCCTTTGAAATAGTGATAACTTTTTGTTTTTAATTTTTTAGGTAAAGTGTATTTTAGATAAGGACACCGCCGCAGCCACAGAACTCGCAAAAAAGCTGAAGGTACCTGAGGCAATCATTGGAAAACCTAATGAATGGGAAAGCGTTTGTCAGGATGACAAGTAAGACGGCTGAATAAATATTCGCGTTTCTGTATTTATATCAAGCAAAATGCACACACGTTTCTACTAACAAGACATGCGAAATAAAAAGTCTTTGTCACCGCGATGGGGCCCATTCATGAACAACATACTACTTTCCCCAGATAGCGATGTTGTTGTGGCATGTAAAGAAAATGCTAGTCAACGAAAGCGCCACACAAAAGAGGCAAAATACATAGAAATGTCTGATACTTGAATACTATCTGTTTCCCTTTACAGTATTGATGGAGTACTCATCTGTGGAGCTCCGCACGTGAACGTAAACATGGTGCGCCGAGCTCTAAGGCACGGTAAGGACGTGCTAGTAGATCGACCAGTATCACTCATCCCCACTGCTGTAATGGCATGTTACGAAGAGGCAGAGAGTACAAATTCCACTCTGATGTTTGCATTCACAAGGTGAGAAATTCAGAGATAAAACTATTTCAGGCAACTGCTAGAGAGGACTACGACTTCAAGTGATGTCCTTTCATTGCTTCCAAGTTCATGGAAGTGGATTCCTGAGCATTCGAAATTTTTTAGGATTAAGTGAACATTGATAAATTTTAGCGGTACGTTTTCCAGGAGATTCGACCGTTCACTGCAACAGGTGAAGGAGAGAGTGAGTCAGGGACAAATTGGATTGATTCAGAGTGTTCGAATATCCGCGTCTTACAGTCCTTTGCCGCCGCCGGAGTATTTGCTGTACACGGGTATATTAAATTGAAATATTTGTTTGTAAAACAAGAAATCCTTCCAGTAAGAGGCGTACCGATCACGGACCCCACTCTGTTCCTCTTTCGGAGAGGGGGGGGGGGGGGGGTATTTCGTGCGTGGTTCATAATTTCAAACAACGCTTTTGATTATTCTTTTCTTATTTGCAAATGAATCTATTTCCAAAAGTTTTGAACGGGGCTTTTCTTTCTCGAGGTTTATATAAAAAATAGTTCACAGTTCCTTTCTGTTACGTTCAGGTGTTTTCCGCGACAAGGTTTGGAGTGAAGTGGACACGGCATCTTGGATCTTGAATGAGTCACCCCACACAGTCTATGCAAGTGGCAGTGCCAACATTCCATCCGTTCGTCAAGCAGCCGACCTTGATTCAGTTGCTGTGACCATGACCTATCCCAGTGGTGCCTTAGCTGTGATTGACGTCAGACGCACAGAAACGACATCCCTCAATAGAATTGAGGTTTGACTAAATGCCTAATATTTTGATATATTCTAAACACTTATTGACGGACAGGCACATTTTTACTTCTAATGTTGAGAAAATAAGAAAGGTGCATTCGATTTTTCAGTTACATCTACCTACATATTAGGTTATAAAAAGAAGTTTTTATGGCAGATGGTACAAAACGAGTGACTGATACCAGTTTTTAATTTCATACTAAATTTGTATTGATAGGTTTGTGGGACAGAAGGTATGATAACGGTGGAAAACTTCGTGCCAGTCGTGAGTCAAGACGAACCTATGAGCATAGAGAGATTGCCTCTTAACAGCAATGATAAGGAGAACTTTGTGGACACTGTTCGACACTTTGTTAAAGTCTGCATGGGTAAGTGTGAGAACTCAGTACTCGCCCACTGACACACAATAACGATTTTTGTCGTTGAAGAGATAAGATTTGCCAATTCACTACATGCAGTCATGTCACGTGTTTATTTCTTGCCATTTCCCTTGGTAAATGTTTGGATCATTGACTATTTTTACACAATTTGCCAACATATAATCTAAATAGTATGTGCTGGTTAACCATACTGCAAATGTTTCGGTGTACTAGGTGAGGAAGACCCTATCACTGGAATAGAAGACATGTTGCGCGTTTCCAGCATAACTCAGGCGGGTGAAGAATCTCAGAGGATGGGTGCAGTGGTATGTATTTGGGGGAAGTAGCGTTATGTATGCAGACAGGGTGCAGAGTGGAAAATGACACAATATCGACAGCCGTGATCTAGAGACACCATGAATTGTTTTTGCTCTCTGTAATGATACTGGAAGCCGTCTCGTGTGTGTTATGTTACATTTTGATGGCCCCTTTGATATTTGTAAACCCGAACATAGAAAAATCGAACTGTCTTTTCATTCTATGTACATTTTCATAAATTCTACGTAAAATATCTGTTTAGATTGGACACAGGAATCATGAGGTTTGAAACAATTTGTGAGCTTTTTTCAGTTTATGGTTGTTAGCTTTAAGCTATTGTTCACAAGTTATTTTTCCATGTCTTTGCGATGTAAAATTTCAGAAAAAAATCATGGAAAGTACTTAGTCAAAGATTTGTATTCTAATGATAATACATGTTACTCATGTTGTTGCTGTTTTGACAGGTTACGTCGTGTGGTCCGGACAGAACATGTGATCCGAAAGAGATACTCGATCGAAAGCTGTGGAAGGAGCGAACAAACATCGCGACAGACTGGCCATTCCTGAGCCCTTACGTGACCAGACCAATTGATCCTGAACTGATTCACAAGAAATATCAGCACAAGTAGATCAGATGGGTACTCTTACCTCAACTGATAAAATCTGAATAAGTTCGGAATCTTGACTTGAATCAGTGGATAAAATCCGGATGACATGTGAAAATGATTACTTTACTGTATGATCTAGTTGGACTTTTATCTAAACTTTTTGGTGTTAAAAGGAGATAGCTTCTTTACAATTGAGGAGGGAATTATTGTGCACTAATAATTGATCATGTATCCGGGGACGGGACTTCTTTTTATGATTCGTCACGTAAATATCGTAT
This sequence comes from Haplosyllis leylae, assembly GCA_038406175.1. Taxonomy (NCBI): domain Eukaryota; kingdom Metazoa; phylum Annelida; class Polychaeta; order Phyllodocida; family Syllidae; genus Haplosyllis; species Haplosyllis leylae. The sequence goes on from JBCAUG010727977.1 coordinate 5,552, forward strand.
TTTACGTGTCTCGTGAAATAAATTCTCCATGTGCAGCTAACTTGCTTTATGTAAATGTCAGCCTTGCGAAATTACTGCTCAGCAGTAATATCTATTTAATATCTCGAGACTAATTTTAAACGGCTATACATATTTTTAGATTTAATATCAAAGATAAATTTCTTAATAATACTTATCCATGCGTGATAAGTATTTGGCTTTCACTTTCCAAGTCTGTTTTAGGGTGAAGTCACTGCTCAATGGAATGTGTTGTATAGTTCTAACATTTTGAACGTCGTTGCCAAGTGGTTAAAAGCTGTAAAAAATGTTTAACATTCCTGTTTTACTGCAAATTGACAATACCTTATCAATCCAATATACATCTTATGTAAAATAAAATTTTAAATACTGACTGCCTTGTTTAGCAACTAAGGGTGTTATTCACACTAACATAGAACGACTCCAAAAACGTTATTGACAGGGTTGTAATGGATATCAAAGGTCTCGGAAAGAAACAGATTTACTAATTCCTGGAGTCTATTGTAACCCGGTGTTGGTCAGTATGATAAATATATATTTTCAGTATTATTTTCTTAAAAGTAACTATTTTCGTAGGCAGTATTAAAATGCCAGGTCATTTTAATAGACTTGGTAGAGAATAAAATTGTCTTATTAACTTTGTACATACGTATTCTCGAGAAAATAAATATTGATTCACTCTGCCGGTTACTTCTGGATCTCGTCAAGTTATTGGACAATTCCGCAATTCCCAATATTATGAAATCGATTTGTGACCATTTTGTGTTTGACAATCACCAGTTGTAAGGACACAAAAGTGCCGATATTTTTCAGTGAAATAGGTGCGCAACTCTCAAATGTGAGTAACGATCACTTCCCCGCCCCACTAACCTTCAGTACACTCGGAAGTTACAAATTACCAACAGGTAGAAGTCTAGATTTAGTTAGTTGTGTCTTGCAGTATCAACACAACTGCCTTGTAGTTACAAAATATTAGATGTTGAGGTTTGGGTGTACCAGTACAATTTTCCGTGATACGAATAAATTGTTTGGGCGACTTTTCGTGAATGGCAACTCGCAACGTGACCCAAATTTCTCCACACCATTACGATCATCACTCGCGATTTCGTGAAGACTATTTGACTATTACTGCTCACATTAACCGTTCCCATCTAATAGGGTAATTCAACAAGAATGCCTGCCTACTAGCATTGTGTCACACCTGCACTAAGTTATAGTAATATCAAATTTGATATGTATTTCCAGCATTCAAATATCTGCTCCATAGCATATGTGGTGTCATTAGCAGTCTGTGTGTGGTGTCATTAAGATGGAGAGTCATCTAGTGTTAATTTTTGAAATCAGAGCAACCTGGTGTAATTTAGCACTTGTGATGTCATTAGCAGCAGTCTGTGGTGTCATTAAGATGGAGAGCCATCTAGTGTTATTTTTTAAATCAGAGCCATCTGGTGTCATAGTTGAAATTAACTTTTCTGTACAAGCAAGCAACCTAACAAACAACATAGTGAGAAGATAAGTCACTCTGCTGCTCAGCCGCAGCAGGAGCGACTAAAAACAAGAAAGCCTTTCAGTCAAAGGCCAACCCCCCACCCCTCCCCGGGGGAAGGTTTTAATTTCCGGCACGCTTCGGATGCAGGCGGTAAGTAGTTTTATACAGAGTTGTTATTCTAAACTGAACAAACAGTCGTCATTTTTTTTCTTTATTTAACAACGAAGCACAACTGTCTATGCGATAAATTCATATGGGATAACTTCTAACAATTGTGGCTTGTTGAATTTCGTCTTCACGAAGTGTCCTTTGCGGGGCTGGGCGGGCTGAAAAATCCAAACGACAAAAATGTTAATGCTGTGCTGGCTGAAGGTCAAACTAGAGTCATTTCCAGGTAACATTTGCAATCAGAAGCAAGATTTAAATCATAACTATTTTATTCATTTGTCCCTATCTTGCTTTATTCATCACTTCAAACGTCAACAAGCTTTCAAAAGCTATTCACATATTCCGGAAGAGAAAAAATATCCAGAATTTTTATTTTTTCGTTGGAAGTGTCAACCTACCTCACGTTTGCAGTGAACTTTGATTCCCTTCTCTTTGGCTTCCCTCTTCTTCTCATCGTTCTCTTTGAGTCGCTTAAGAAAGTCCAACCGGCAGTTAGAGTGTTTTACGTGCTCGATACGAACGTTGATACGTTTCGGAAGAATGCGGCCTCTGCAATACGAACATTATTTAATACAATACACGCTTCAGGTCTTGGAGATCATCACCTTTAAAATGTGTACATATCGCTTACATCAGACGCAAGATTCAAATCACCGTAAATCATTTGTCCCTATCTTGCATTACTCATCACCGTAAACAATACCTAACAGTGGTCGTAGTCAGATTTTTCAATAAAAAAATAAACAAATAGAGAGACAGACTGAGCCCCTTCCCAAGGATTGCATGACGTGTACAAAAACACTTAATACGACCATTGCAACACAACACTGCCTATTGCTACTTCTGTCCAACAAACACAACCAACCCTTTTAAATGTAATTTTACCTGACGCGTTTGTTGACTACGACACCTACAGCATGTGGTGTGACGTTAAAGACTCGTCCAGTCTTACCGTGGTATGCTTTGAATGGCATACCCTTTTGAATAGCTCCATTGCCCTAGAAATAAAATGTAAACACTTTGTAAATAATAATATATTGGTCACTACTGCTTGAAACAGCGTCAATTACTACTGGTTTTGCTATCCTTCAACCAGCTTTCAGAGTGCAATACGACTGCATTGTACACCCATCTATCATATAAAGTCACTTAGACATTTAAGAAGTCTTTTCACATTAAGGGAAAAGTTTATTTTCATTTTTGTCTGAAAGGAACGTTTGTCATAATTAATCATGAATTTAGCAATAAAATAATATTTCACCTTTATATCGACGATATCTCCCCTCTTGTAGATCTTGAAGTAAGTGGACAGCGGTATTACTCCATGTTTGCGGAATTTTCTACTAAACATATACCTCGTACCACGCCTGTAACCTTTTGTGTTCGTCATCTTGGCTTCTACAAAACAAGACAATGCTAGATTCCTCTACTCGGGCAACGTTTGTACACTATCAACTGCAAGACATCAGAAATCCACATGCCACTTCTTTGGGGGAGGTCGATTATCTCTTAAAGGAAAAGCAGCATCCTACTAAATCACTTGGCAAATAAATCGTACTTAATAACTTATTTCTGTAACGATACAGATTATGATAAAATAGACTTACAACTTGAGAAATTGAACAAATATAAACAACACGTGAAAAACGTACCTTAATTTCAAGATGGCGCGGCCGGAAAGACCGAAATCGCGTTCCCGTTGAAGCGATTTCGAAAAATAGAATGAATTTAACTTTCTTTATACATACGAATTTTTCATTATTTCATAGTATATCTGCGAATTCAATACGACAATCTGATAACTTTACAGGAGCAAACGAGCAATCAATATTTTTTTCATTTTACCCATAATCCTTCAAGGTGTTTACATGAACATGGCCGAAAGCTAACTTACGAATGTTCTTGTTGAAGAAAATGGTACGTATTCAATTACTGTACTCAATATCTGTAACAAAACACATATCAGACATTTTGTTAAATATATGAGGGTTGTTTTGTGTGATAGCACTTGGACGATCCTCTTACTATGTGTGTGCAATGGAACAATTAAGTTGAAGGGTGTGACCGGTGGATTGAAAAAGTCAACCTCACAAAATCCAGATGACTTATTTAAGACTTCGTCATCATTGTCTCATTGCTGTATTTGATGTTGGTGACTTGCGCGAGGATGAAACTCATATTAAACGCAATGTATGAGTTGATTTCGTCTGCAACGAATAAGGGTTGTTACTTTTCTGATCAGCCGAACTTGCCAGAAAGAGGAAGTACAAAGATAGTAAATCTAAGAGTATGTTTGAAAAGCAGACCCAGCCAATTTCGAATTTGTCTAACCCTCCCAAAGTCTCGCCTTATGTAAAAACTTAGTGCAGCAATCTCAATTCAGTACGTATACATTGGAAACCGTAGCTGTGGGGGGGGGGGGGGGGGGGTCGGGAAGACAAACCGCGCTGTTGTGTACTGTTAATGGCGTGACACCGTCTTTTATTGAGGAATGAACATTGGTCATAGCTTTACAGTTAACATGGTGGTAGCATGTACTGAAGTGTCACGCCTGGTTGTTACACTAACTTATATCTGGGAGGGACGGCCTTCACCTTGTGGCTGAGGGCACATAGTGACAGTAGCGATGCAGGGTTTTTCAGGGTCAAGGGGTTGGCAGGGTTCAAGGGAGTGGGTCTAATTGCTCTTTGAAGCTGAAGTGATCCTCTCTGTAAATGTAATTATGTGAAATTAGAGGTGAAAACACAAACACACACACACACACACTCCTGTTCACAAATGTACCTTCCATTTCTGCATGCAGGGCGCCAATGCTTCCCAGCTGGAGAAGGAAATAGGATCGGATCAGTTTCCAGCTAATGAGCACTATTTTGGATTGGTGAATGTGAGTAAAATTTCGCAAAATCGGAGATATAATACTAGCAAAAGTAGCTTCTTGAATTTTACAATATATTGGAAGAAAAGAGCATCCCTAGTCCTTCCATGCAAGGATTATGGTTAACATTTGTGTTTTTTATTTAGTTTGGAAACACATGCTACTGCAACTCTGTACTGCAGGCCCTTTACTTCTGCCGCCCATTCAGGGAAAAGGTCCTGCAGTACAAACAACAGCAGAAAAACCAGAAAAAAGAAACCTTACTCACATGTTTAGCAGGTATGTTCTTCAGATAAACAAAACCATAGTAAAATCTTATGTTACAGTCACTTTAGTTGACTATCCCGTTCTTTTGAAAGTCAAAAAACTGAGTAGCATTAACACCTGTGATATTTTTCTTTTTACGGCCAAAATGCATGATACATTTAAAGGAGGAGATCTTACAGAATTTATTATTTTTACTTTTACCTGTAGGGAATCCATAACTTGAAATGCATGAAATTCATTTAATGTTGGTGCAGAAATTCAATAGTCCTCAGTTGAAAACTGAATATCTGTTCCATAACAAACGTAGCTTATTGATGGAAAACTTTTTGTTGCAGATCTGTTTTATAGTATAGCCACACAGAAAAAGAAGGTCGGGACGATAGCACCCAAAAAATTTATACAAAGACTCAGGAAGGAAAATGGTATTTATGATATTTCAGAAATTATTACCGCCCGCATTCCTAAGGATGCCGGAAGGTAATGTTTTTACACCTGTCTTTCCGTTCATAGAGAGTTCCCCTTGGTCTCTGGTCCTTTCTAGGGGGAAGGAGGAAGGGGTAACCCCTGGTCTCTGGTCCCTGTCCTTTTCTGGGGGGGGGGGAGAGGTACCGGCCAGGATAGGGATACCTCCCGCCCCCCCCCCCAGCCAGGATTGTGGTACCCCTGAACCCCCCCCCCCCCAAGGAATGACAGGGGGAATCCCCGGCCAGGATAGGGTTCCCTCCCTGCCCCCCCCCCCGCCCAGGCAGGAGAGTGAGTGCTTACTACGTACGCCTCTTGCGGTCACGCAGGAGGACTGTCTTCTTAGAATTTACACGCATTGTACCACCGAACTTATGCTTAAAGTCACTATTTGAATCAATTTCCCAATAAGTTTAGGTCACAAAATTTAATAACACACACCATCTGTGTTTATTTTTCCATTAATATTTTGGTCGACACCATTATGAATTCACAGGAATAAGAGCTAGTGTACCAACTGACTGAAGAAGACTCCATTATACTTTGCTCCACATAATGTTTATTCCTTTTTCAGAACTGTTTGATAATTATATGCAGCAGGATGCGCATGAATTCCTCAACTATTTGCTCAATACAGTAGCGGATTTGTTACAAGGTATGTATCATCTTTATAACATGAGATAGTTTTTACTTTACTGAACTTACCCGCCTGATGAATTGTGTTGGAAACTTAGTTACTACAAATACGATTTCAAATTTCCCTACTTTAAATATTTGATTAATTAGATGGTATTTTCGTGCAGAGAAACCAGCGAGTAGTGGAAAACAGAAAAGTAGCAGTAGCAGTAGTAACAACACAACATTACAGAATGGTCCAGGAACTGGAGGCACCAGTACAAAACCAACCGAACCAACATGGGTCCATGAAATATTCCAGGGTACATTAACAAACGAAACCAGATGCCTAAACTGTGAAACTGTGAGCACTATTATTATTCTGATCTGACAGTAATATTTCGGTTAGGGCCCGTTTACTCCAAGCGTCAGCGTCAACGCAGAGTCAACACTGGGATGACGCCAGTGACACAGCCCCCATTACAATCTATGGAAACAAATAGAGTTGCTTCAGAATGGGGTTGCAACCCATTTAGGAGTGACTCCATTCTTTTCAATCAGAGCTATGTCACACGCTTTATCACAACATTGACTTGCATTGACACTGACGCTTGATGTAAACGGGACCTCAAAGTCTTGAACGAGCTTCAATTTCAAGACAAATGGCAAAAAAAAAAAGAAAAAAAAAAATTCTTGTTCTTTCATTCTATTTAGGTGAGCAGTAAAGATGAAGATTTTCTTGATCTGTCTGTTGATGTGGAACAAAACACATCAATTACGCATTGCTTACGAGGGTTTAGCAACACAGAAACCTTGTGTATGGAATACAAGTACTACTGTGAAGTATGTTGTAGTAAACAAGAAGCACAGAAAAGGTATGAGCTCAAGAAATTGAGATACAATTTTATTGCCAATTTCATCATCACTGGTGTCATCACGGAGTTGTATTTCAGGTTTAATTTGTCTCGGATAGTGCTTTAATATTTTATGATATTTAGTCATCGTAGTTCCACTTTTGGTTTCCAAATATTGCTGTAGATGCCTCGGTGTAGTATTGATGCTTTCTCGCAAGTATTTAAAAGGCGGCCTGCAGTGTTCCCAGACAGTTTTTTTGGTGTGTATGTCGTGATAAACTCTTGGAATCACAAACTAATTGTTAATTATAATCTTGTAGAATGCGAGTTAAGAAGCTACCTCATATATTGGCCCTTCATCTGAAACGATTTAAATACATGGAACAAGTTAATAGATATACGAAGTTATCATACAGAGTTGTTTTCCCCTTAGAATTACGCCTTTTTAATACGGTAAGTGTTTCCTTGTAAAAATTTTAAATGATCAGCGGATCATTCTTAATGGGAATAATTATGTGTTGTAAATAAGATGGGTGTGGATAGTGGTGGATATTTGATAATTGATCAATTCAAATAGCTTGGAATGTAATTAGAGGGGTGGGGTCTGTTTTCTCGTAACGTTCACGTAACCGTGCTCGTCAAAGTGGGATATTGTGCCAATAGTGAATGGCAGTTTGACACGCAGAACAGATTCTCGACAAAATATTCAATGCATTGAAACAATGCAATTTGACAGGAACTGTAATGGGCCAGGTGACAGTGGTGTTATTACAATATGATATTGCTTGTAAACGGATCTTTACTGAAAAATAAACATAACATAAATCTTATTGCATATATGTCTTATTAGCATGTCCATTACTTGTTTTCTGTTGTTTTTATTTCAGTCGGATGATGCGATGAATCCGGAGCGCTTGTATGACCTCATTGCCGTAGTAATACACTGTGGTAGTGGACCAAACCGAGGCCATTACATTAGTATCGTCAAGAGTCACGGTTTTTGGTTGCTATTTGATGACGACATTGTAGATGTAAGGAAAATTACTTTGGTCCTTGAACTTTTGAGATAGTCTAACTTAAACCTTAAAATTCAGTCATCAGAAAATTTATCACAACTATTATGGAATATTTATAATGTACTAAGACCTCTCGTCCGTGACATTCTTTGTTATATATTCCTTACCACAAAGTGCAACGCATTAGATATTAATGTTGTTTTTAAATATTGTAGAAAATTGAAGCGTCCAGTATTGAAGAGTTCTACGGTTTGACGTCAGATGTACAGAAGAACTCGGAATCCGGTTACATATTGTTCTACCAGTCCAGAGAATAGTACATGTGATATACACCAAATACACCTTCACAATGCTTATCTTAATTTATGAATTAGTCAAGCGGTCTTCTATTCACTGGATTACATGATTGTAAAAAAACTTTTGATGAATAGAATAGAAATATTACTTTTCAAAAAGATTTACCTGTGCCAACACATGTAATCCAGGCAACAGTCGAACATTTGTCTAATGTATTCCTCTGTTTAAAAATGCTCATTGAACTTTAGTTCGTAACTTATTACCAACGTTAAGTACGAAATGAATTGTGTTCTTACCCCAAGGTGTACATTCAACTGTTCCTTAATTGTTTAGGACTGCCAGTGATTACAGTGCAGTACTATTGTGAAATGTCATGGAAGACGCTTTCACATATGATTTCACAAAAAGATTTGCTTGCACATGTGAATGTATACAACACAAAATAGAATCTTATCCCATTTTTTTTTCATTTCACGGCAAAACTACATAACTATTGCACAATCCTCTGGTGCGTCTCAAATCAAAATCTTGTTCCATTTTGACATTGTCGATAGTTGCACGAGACACTTATCAAAATTAGCGCGCATCGGTTTAAATTTAAAGAAGAAAAGAAAAACGTGTTCAGTATGACAAGACCGTGTTGTGGCTTACTAATTCACTGTCTTCAATTGTTTTCAAAGTGTGATATTAGTTGGTAAGACATACTATTTATGTCTGACGAAGAAAATGTTGTTTCTGGTGTGGGTTAAGTTGAATATCTTGTTAAAAACTGCTTGATAGTAATATCTTAAGAATCACTTGAAATAATAGGACAACAAGATATAGGGCATTTGATCAGTCAAACGATAACCATGTCGACAAAACTCGTCACAGGGTGTTTACGCGAGAGTCTTGAAAATGTCTCTTAGTTGAGAAGATCATTATTTGTTTGGGCTTGTGAAACCAGTGACATTGCAATATGAGTTCATGTATAATATATTATAACAGATTCATAAAACACTACGTGACAAGTAAGGTGTTGAATTAAAAGAGCGCGTGACATAGAATATAATCAATTATATGCTCTGTCAATACCATTAATACACAGTCGTTCTCAACGGAGGATAATAAAACGTCTCAATGTATGCATTTCGAGCATATTTTTGTGTGTATTCAGCAACATTAGAAAAACCAAGAATCTAACAAACTCATTTATTCTCTGACAAGGACAATCATTTCACACATGTTTTGGTGAAAACAAAGCAAGATTTCCGTGACGATATGTCAAAGTATGGGTTTAGGGGCCTGAAGATGCACTTGTTAAATAAATGTCTTTCTGTAACCATTAGTAAGTTGCAACATGCAACTTCCTTGTTGTGTTTGGAAGTGCCCCGAAAGCCTGGTTTCTGCAACAAAATATGAGATATATTCAGTCAGCATTGTGAACCTACTTTGTGTTTAAGATAGAACAACTGACCTTCAGCCTTGTTTTAACTCTTTTTAAGTATTGTAAGCATATTATGTACATATAACATTATGTATATAGTTAGAAGTGGGTGAAAATTCAGAGAAACAAACGTGATAACTACTTCGTTACAGCTATTGCAATTGCCACAGTTAGATCACATAATGGGAATACTTGGCTGGCATTTCTGGCATGTGATAGTTATAATGAGTAGTAATTTTCTTGTTTTGTTGTATTTATATCTTTATAAGCAGAATAAAAAGGTAATTATGAAGCACATAAATATATTTTTCGTTGTGATGTACTAGCAAATGTTCGTCACAAGGAATATAACGTCGATCGTACTCGTGCCTTGCCTGCACAGATCCGCTGCCCGCAGTTTTTAGGTTGTGTCGTCGTCACTTGCGGTGTTCATACAACGTGAAAGTGATCGGTATTTTCTTTGTATGGATAGTTTATTAACACTGCACGGAAACGGCGACGGGACAGGCACAGGGACTGGACCGGCACAATACAAAACAGTGAATCCTCGTTCCTTTGCCTGTCTCCGACGAGTGTGAACATTTCTGAGTACCCATTCGGTTTTTTCGCGATAAGCAAATCTGACAAACAAAAATGCAATTTTTAAGAATTATCACAATTTAAATTGTGAATGCAAGGGTTATTTAATATATTTGGTACTTGTTAGATTGTGTTTATCAAATAATTAACATATATAGCAAGGAGCAGAAATCCACTTCCTAGATCTGTCAGAAATGCCTATCGTAAAAAATTAGATTGCTCCCAGTCCCCTTACTTGTACCTGTCCCGGCCCCATGCAGTGTGAATAAGCCATTATTTGGATAAACCATTTTGAAGTAAAGCAAATTCAGACTCATTTGGTTTGACAGTGCCCAGCTTACTGGATATTGAAGTAAATCAAATGACTGGTCACCTGCTGTACTCTAATGCAGTTTTCAACCCCACCCCCGCCAAAACACTAATTTACTGAATAAGGCGTACCAAACGTCCACGCAACTGACGTGATATAAAATGCTAACAAATTTTGCGTTTTGCAAAAAAATTTATTTTTTAGATATAAAATCCACAAATATTGAAATACTTGAACAACGGAATTACATTTACGTTTGCGCCTACTTTCAAACGAATTGAATCTTATTGAACAAAGTCACAATCAACGTCTGAAAACAGCTTGCCGAATAAATATTGAAACACATAAGGCGGGTTGTCGAAGATATCCTGATTTTGCCTCATTCCTAATTCCCCGTCGAGTGTTGCTTTCTTTCAACAACTGGATTTTAATAAGTAATTCAACTGACTAGATTTTTACTTTCTCGAAGCAAAATCTAAACTAAACACCAAGTACGCACTTGGCATTCTTGACGTTTATTACTTTAAGAATTAAATTCAAGTTCTTTCGTACATCCATTCTCACTCATGAATATCAGATCTATTTCACACTGTTGGAGACAAATTTCAAAGTTAATTTCATGTTCAGTAATATTTTCTCCCATACTGATTTACCGATATCTGAATACGCTTTTGAGTATGAACAATGGAAAAAAATATCGAGGATGTTGGTGTTAGAAGTCTGTTTATGAACAAAAAAAAGATACGATCTGTGAGATGATTCATGGTAATGACTTTTAAATGACATTATGCAAATCCACATTGGAATGACAGAATTATCAATGAGAAAATAATCCGTTCTTTCAGCACTATCACGCTTACAGACTTTGTCCTTGTATTCACAAAACTGACACATCCATACTTCCATCAATTGCTTTGCTATTTCTTTGTAACAAGTTCACTCTGACATCAAAAACACTTGCAAAGACACATTCAAATCTCCATAAGTTTTTAGAACCGACTCGTCGTGTATTCGTCCGGGAATTCAAACCGATGGTTTCCACTGCCAAGGATCTTGGGGAGGGCTCCAGCATTTGGTATCACATTCCACGACAGCGTAAGAGTGACGTTCTTGTTGTTCCTGAAAGGAAAGTGACTAGTGTTGCAAGTTCTGTCTTTTTCCATAAAATTACAACTTTTTCTAACATTTGTCCGTCACATATTAATCATTGAAGGGTCTGTTTAAAAAAAATCAGGTTTTCACTTACTTAAGACCGTTGCCGTCATCCCAGAAATAGTACTTAGTATTCATGCTACGGTAATCAAGTTTTGCATTCTCTCCGCGTTGTATGATCTTGTCCCATAATACTACTTGATTTATCTCCTAAAATAAGAAAGATAATTATCAAAAACATTAAAATTGAAACCAAGTGGAGGTAAGCAGGAGCAGAGGAGGAATACTGACAAGTTATAGCATTACGATATGGATCCTAAAGGTCTGTTTACACGTACCGATGTCGTGACCGTCAAGTTCAACATTTTGTCAATGACGACGGCAAAATGCTGCCAGTCAATGTGCCTGTCATCATTGGCACAACGTTAAACTTTGATTGGAACGTGCACGGCGACGGCGTCGGCACGTGTAAACTGACCTTAACATGGGCTAGACTTCTGTATGCGTCAGGCACTGTAACATATTGACTTGTTGTTACATTTTCCTTCCCAACAGGCAATGAACCAAAATGTGACAATAAATGATGTGTCAATTTTGTTGTCACATTTTCCTACAATATTAGCTATAAAAATGTGACAACAAAGTCACAACATAAATCAGAGCAAGATAAACGCATGCGTACAATTGGATTGTCTGATTCATCATTGTGAACAAATCTTTATCGTTTTAATATCACATAAAACTTACATTTGTAGCTGTAGTGTATTCGGCTGTCAGGTAGAGGAAGAGTTGTTTCACATTCCAGTTGAACAGTGGCGTCAATTCAGCTTCAAGATCAAATGTTATGAAACCCAAGTCATTCTTCTCTCTGGATGCACTGTAATCAGGAACGTTTTTCCTGTAGAAGTGAAAGTTTTTCGCCTATTTCAAACAGTAATGTTCAAACATAAACACGCAACTACATCAAATAAGATACGACGGCACAGTTCTATTACACACAATATGGTACAAGTGGATTATCATGATTAAAATTGTACTCACACAATGGCCTTTGCGGTCGATATGTTGATCGGAGCTTTATGTTCACTGAAGGCTGTGGTCAAAAAACACCCAAACGTGAGTGCAGCCATTACACTCAACGTAAAGGCAAATATTGTGTTAGCTCTGGACAAAAATGTGTTCATCTTGCCGGTAAAATTTTAGTGACACGACATCCAAACTAAGTGTTGAACTTGTTCCGCTTAAGATACTGGTTACTTTGTACCTATATTCATACGACTACCAAATAATGTAATTTCAATCTAGATTTTTAGTTTAAAACATTCAACCTAACAAAAACATGACGTTGAATCCTAAAAATCATTCTTTTAACTTACAAGTAGTATGTTATTCACCTTAATGACACTTTTGTTAGAATACGCACACACACGCATAGCCGGAAATGTATATCACATGACTAATGGCTACGATCATGTGATTCATTATGGAGGTCGTACAAAGATTGTTAGCGAGTTTCTCGTTTATTGTTTTAATCTGTCGTGGTCACTGTTTCCAAATTAAGAAAACGGAACTTTTTGGCAAAGCAACAGGAAATCCCAAGATCAGCTACAAAACATTTTACCTGTCAGTTCCAGTAAGTTGAATCAATTCAGTAGGTCGGGCATACTTATTAATTGTTTATTTAATGCACAGGTAGTACCCAATGCCGAACTGGGTATCGGTAAAGCCTGTAAGGAAAGGAAAAAGACTTTACCGATACTAAATTTAGCATCACCGATACGGATACCTGTGATTTAATGTAGGATTTCACTTGGACATTGGTGTACTGTAATGCGAACATAGTTTATCATTACGATTAGTATTCTAAATGGAGTCAAAGTCTATTTGGCTACACTAAGGGACAGAGGGCCTTGTGTGACCTTCCAAACAAATGGTATGGTATGCTTATTTATTTGCAATTTAGGTGGACCACTTTGGTTACAGTAATGAGGACAGGTTTCAGCTTCGGTATCTTGTAGCAGACCAATACTGGGATAGTTCTTCTGGACCCATTTTCTTGTACACAGGAAATGAAGGAGACATAGAATGGTTTTGTAACAATACTGTAAGAACTGAACAAACAAAATAAAAACAATTTTTAATGCAAAAGTGCTTGCATGTTTTTGTTCATTGTCCTTCAACCTTGTTTCTGTTCACTTTTAGGGCTTTATGTGGGATATAGCTCCGGAGTTCAAGGCTCTTCTCATATTTGTCGAACATCGATATTATGGACAGTCGATGCCTTTTGGAAAGGATTCATACAAGGTATACACACTTCTGCACACTATTTTTTCCATGGAATCACAGTAGCTTAGTGAAAATGTTTTTTCTGCAGTTTAACGATAGAAAATAAAGGACTACAAGAATATTTCGGTTCATAAATATCGGTCAATTCCAATACCAGTCTTCTTGCACTCTAGGATTTGGAGCACATTGGTTATCTGTCATCGGAGCAAGCTTTGGCAGACTTTGCTGTAACCATCGAGTATTTCAAGTCTGCGACGCCGGGTGCTGAAGACAAGCCAGTGATTGCTTTTGGTGGCTCTTATGGGGGTATGCTGGCCGCCTGGTTCAGAATTAAGTATCCTCATCTCGTTCAAGGGTAAGCGCAGATAGGATGAAAATACCTCGTGTTGTAGCAGGTGCAGGTTTAACAACTGAACTGCAACAGTGTCGTGAGAATACACCAATCTGTAGAACTCAAGAATCTGACACTGCAAGTTTAAGATGAGCCTTAAGGTAAACTAAATGGATCTGCAAACCTTCCTTTGGTATTCTAGGTCCTTGGCAGCATCAGCGCCCGTCTTGTGGTTTGGAGATCTGACCCCATGCAATTCGTATTCGTTGGTCGTTACTCAGGATTTTGCAAGAGAGTCAAGTCAATGTCCACAGAACATAAAGCGGTCGTGGGGTGTCATTGACAACATGGCGAAAACAGGTTGGTCATTGATTTTTTTTTCGCAACAAAGAAACAAGTTTGAATCCGTACACAGTAGAACATTTGCCACCTTTTTCATGTCAGAATATTCAATGAAATATAACATTGATGTTCATACGAATGTTTTTCATTGTTCCAGAGTCGGGAAGAGCACAACTTTCAAAGAATTTACGACTTTGTAGTCCTCTTAAATCAGTGTCAGACGGTGAGGTCGTTAAAGAGTGGCTGAACGGGGCTTGGGGTAATCTGGCTATGGTGGACTATCCCTATCCCGCATCATTTCTTGAACCTTTACCTGGCTGGCCTATCAAGGTAATGTACAAATAAACGACAACTGAGCGAATGGTACAGTCTAAGATATTCTAAAAGTCTGAATGCAATTGTAACCACATTAGGCGAGCAGCAACAGTTTTATCTACACTAAATTCTCAAAGGATTTATACTCACAGGAATGATTTTATGTTTCTAGGAAGTATGTAAGCACATTGGCAAGCCCAATCTGACAGATGAAGAACTAATAATGGCAATAGGAGATGGTGTGAATGTCTATTTCAACTACACCGGACAAGCCAAGTGTTTCAACACGTCACAACAAGCAACGGGAAATCTGGGTGATGAGGGCTGGGGATTCCAAGTGAGTATTTCCGTCATTATAATGTCGATACCTTCTTACTGATAGAATTACTTGCGATTTATTCTAATTACAGTGTACAAATTACAAGTTTTATATTTGTCCTTTCCACCAGGCTTGTTCCGAAATGGTAATGCCAATGTGTTCTGATGGCGTAACTGACATGTTCCAACCTCAGTCCTGGAACCTGACACAGTTTGCTGCAGGATGTAAGAAACAATGGGGTGTGAACACCAGACCGAAGTGGGCCATTACTGAGTACGGTGGAAGGAATATCACAGCTGCCAGCAACATCATTTTCAGGTGAATATATAAATTCTGTAGTCTTGAAAAGTTATTGTAAATCTGTTACCGTACAAGCCCCTTTGAGTGGTCATTAACTTGTTCAAAGAAATTTGGCCGCAGAAAAAGGAGGTGGCTGCCATGGTAATGGATTGCACTGGAACAGGACATCCAACTTTGTGACTGTAGAGGGGAGATGACCGGTCGATAAAGTGACCTCTCAAAGTAGGTTCCACTGCATCAGTTACACAACCTGGTAACAATAGAGAAACACAACATACATTATGCAGTCGATGCTCAATATTTTGTGCGATCATCTCCTTTTTACCGCCCGCATCCAAAGGATGGGGAAGTTACTGTTTTGACAGGTGTCTGTCTGTTCTGTCCACACCCGAGGGGGTGGGGAGGGGGGTACCCCAGTCCCAGGTTCTTAGCCCGGTCCTATTTGGGGGGGGGGATACCCCAGTCCTGGCGGGGGGATGGTACCCCAGTCATGGCCAGGGAGTACCCCTGTCCCAGCTGGGGCTGGTACCTCAGGACAGGAGAGAGGTACCCCCCCCCCCCCCGGGACAAAACAGCAGAGTGAGCACTTGCTAAGCGGCGGGCGGCATGCCTCTTGCGTTCACGCAGGAAGATTTTCTTGTTACGACTATTTTAGTGTAACAGAAATTGAGACATTCTGGTGGCCATCTTGGGATGTTGCATGTGCCTTTTCTTCTAACATCACTGTGGACGGAATTCTAAAGTTACATATTTTCCCAATATCATATTGCAGCAATGGTAAATTAGACCCGTGGTCTAGAGGCGGCTTTCTGGAGTCCATAACTGAAAGTAATATTGTGGCCATTGTTATTGATGAGGGCGCCCACCACTTAGATCTACACAGTTCCAACCCTGCTGATCCACCTTCCGTTATCAAAGCAAGGGAACAGGAGAAAACCATTATTCGGGGTTGGATTAAGGAATACGCAAACAAGATCTTAGAACACAACACATACCATCTGATGCTCGAAAATTATTTCGGTAATGTTCTCTCATTTATACGAATATATTTTGTATCAGATATGACTAGATTTACGCGGAAAAGGTGTAGTTACTTTCAAGTGACATATCTGTTTCAAACTTTTTCTTGCTTTCAGCTGAAGGTTCTGGCAAGAGCTTGATTCTTGGAGCTACAATTGGTGGTGCTGCCCTGTGTCTCCTGTTGCTCGTAGCAATTATGTTCAAACAAAGAACCCCACGACACAGTAGGAAACATGGCGACTACACTCCCTTGAACACAGATGACAAACTTCCAATAATGTAATTCCAGTTACAAATTAATGTGATAAATCATAGGATATTTTTTATTTTTATACAAATGCCTTTATGAATAAATGACAGTCACTAGCTTTTCTATTTATTCTCGGATAATATTAACAAAGTGCAGAACAACTTGTACTGATACAAGAAACAAAAGCTTTACAAGCTGAATGCTATTCTTCACAAGGAATCAATTTATATCAAAATTGTATTTGGTATAATAGTTCTGCACTATTGTACGTTCGCATACTGGTATCCCCCAACAACTATAACGGTTTTGTAGCATCAAAACGGTGGAACAAAAACAGGTGCGCGACAGTACTAATTCCGCATAATAATTAAAAACAATCAAATTCCCTAGATTCATATTATATGCAGTAAATACAATAATGGATGAAATTGCCATGATTAGCATCAACGGTAAACAATACAGCTACATCAATATAACGTTTGGAACATTAGTAGCATGTACATGTAATTCAATGAGAACTGTCATTGTGAACACTGCATTCACTTTGCAGTCTTATGGTTTAATCACACTGGCTTACTCCGGAACCGGTACCGGACAAAATGGGATGTATGAGATTATGCAGAACATTTCACATTACACAGGGACCAGGGCCCCATTGTTTCCTATTGTGCTGGTTCCGGTCCCGGAGTAAGCCAGTATGAATAAGCCATTACACAGAGCGGCATGGAGACCGGGTTCAATATTATCCGAAAGTTTTCACCTTACACTCAGGGTGGGCCTGAGGGGTGGGCCTGAGCATTAGGTGCCAAAATGGCCATGTAAGCCATGGAATTCGTCCTTGTTTCAGTGTCCTGGTACAGTATGGAAACTTCTGAACACACAATAGAAGTTATTGATGTCGCTCTGTGTAAATACACAATTGTGATTCGGAACTCAAAATTGCGTACATGAATGCGCACTTATTCTGGAACGAAATTGACACAAGAATTTGTTACACCAAATTCTATATCGCAATGACAAATGGAATAAATAATTATTTCATGATTTTTTTTCGATTTTGAATATGACCAATAATACGAAGGGTCCTCAAACTAAGAAATATTCTCCATGTTAATTCCAAAGTTCCTTGACAGATAGATACTGACTCAGCATTCACGTTTACAAACCTGCGATTCCTAGAAGCTTTTGTTGCAGTCATCAACTGACGCCACCACTGAGGAAAAATACAAATAGTTTGATAATATCCTGTGAATGTTTGCATGACAAAATATAGTTTCATTCCAAACGTGGTCCTGTGGTTCGTCGAGCCTTAGAATGGTCTGTTCTGGTAAATATATTGCGAAAGTTTCTCTTCCTTTGCTTTTCGTAGATATCCAAGGGTTTTCTTTTGCACAAACTTTCTGTTAAAGTCTTGAACACTAATTTTCCCTAAAAATAAACACAAAACTCTTCTTAAAACTTCAGCACAAATGTCGACACTGTCTTTCAAGAAAGTATGCGTCTATTTCAATAACACAAGAAAACCTTACCTTCGACGAATTCTTCAGCTATAGCCTCCGCCTCTTCTTCAGCTTCATGTGCAGCCACCTTTAGATTTGCCTGCAACGTCTGAGGATCGTATACACTTTGTATTTCTTCTTGTCTCACCGATTGTTCATCGAAAGCTCGACGCAAATCATTCAGTTCATCATACTATGAAAAAATGGCATTATTGAAAATAGCTACGACAGTTAATTTCAAATCGACAACCAAATGTAACTGGCCTTCCATTAGATAACCATTTAAAACGTCACTTTTATCAATATATTGTACAAACTTTTTCTAATAAAATTCGTTTCTTTTCTTCAAGCAGTGGTTTCTTGAGCAAGTTTTCCCCTGAAACAAAAGTTAGAAAAATGTAAATTTATGAAGTCTTGATTATACACACATACTTTAGTTATTTACAGAAATAGAATAGACCTACTTTATGTACTTTATCAAAAATCAGAATTCTTACTGGCCAGGTCTTCATTTCTGTTACATATTTCTTCACGATCTGAAGCTATCTTGGACAACTGAGGCAGTTCCATCACAAGCTGCAATAATCGATCTTCATCTTCAGCTAAACTCTTCAGTTCACTTGTACTGTATCAAGCAGAACAATTTAGGTTTGATTTTTCATCGTAAATACACAATCAAAGAATGCATGAAATATTACGGCACATGTACAAATGATATCCACGGAAATATTATCAATTCGCGTATGGAACTTCAACATCGTTTTACACTTTGAGAGACTGGCACAAATTGAAATGAACGAAAGTAATACCTTAACTCATGCAACTGTGTAAACGTGTGGGGAATATCTGGAGTCTGGTAACTTCCAGATGAAGACAAACTACCAGGCAAAGATGACAACTAAAATAGAATGGAAATATTTAACATGACGTTAATTTTTCAGACTTTTGTGGCATGATAACACTTTCTTGTAATATTTATCAAGAAACACAGGGATACATTTTCCATTCTGTCCCACAAAAAGTTAAACAACAGAATTCAATTTCTCACATTTTGTTATCTTTACAATAGCACCACATAAACTGTGCTGAAACTATGTCACAGCTGTTCCAACATCAGCTGCGCTTAAGTAAGCCACGTTATCGTCTTCATAATGACCACAACTCAACCTGTATCATTGCACTACCTGAGCATTGATATCTTGATGAAGAACTGACGTATCCGGCGGCTGGAAAGCTTTAGTGGCACTAACCGACGCGGGAGGAATCACGGCAGGTGCTACCATACATGTGGACATAGAGATTGGTGCTGGTCCCACATTACTTGCAGCAGCCGAGGCAGGAGGCATCTGTAATAAATGGATAAAACAATGTTTTACTGTTGTCTTTATCTATTACTTTATTTAAAGATGTTCTCTGACTATCTTTTCCGACTTTATGTATTTGGCCTCACCTGTTGCGGCTGATATGTCGATGTATGTACTTGTGCCGGTGGCAGGGTTGGCATGGCTACGCTTGGCATGTAACTGGGAGGCGGCACAGCACCATGTGGACTGTATGGTGTGTACGGTGGAAGCTGGGGTTGGGGTTGCCCTGGGATTCCCCCTGGAGGGTGCAATGGGTATGGGGTCGGTGTAGGACTAGCTCCACTGAAAGAGAAGTCAATGAAGAAACATTATCATGATTGCAGATACTTGTGGTTTATTTACACTTGGTTAAAATTCAATACATACATGTGAAGTCACAGAAAATCACATGGTACTTACAAAGGCTGCTGATTCTGTGGAAGTATGACTGGTGGGGTTTTTTGGAATTCGTCCACGATCCCTCTAATAACTTTTCCCAGATCAGAATGCATCATGAACTGCAAGAAATCGGAAACTATATAACGGTTTTCTTCCACATTCGAGCAAGTTAGAAACGATAGACATTCTGTGGTTTGAATAAAAAATGCCTTGATAGATTAATAATTTATTGTTCTCATTATATCCTTACACCATTCAGTCCTGGCGACTCGGTCACAATCATTTGGTCATTCACCAATGGGTGTCGTACCGGGGGAACTACTTTCACCTGTGGTTTGTCTTGCGGAAACTGAGGCGGTAGAGTACTAAAATAACAAAACAAACTATGATGTAGTCGTAAAATTATACTTTTGTTCAAAGGATTCAAATCTCTGTAATTTACTCAAATACGGTGGCCCTTGGCGACGGTGGATCGACTACAGTGCTTTTGTAATTTATATCATGCAATTTGACACAGAAGACCATAAACAGTAACTGTGACATAACCAAGATAGTAGAGTCTGCATCGCAAAGTAACATTTACATCTACTTACATGTACAAGGAAATAAGACATCCATTAACGAGAAAATTAACTCTGTATTCAACATCTCTGTGTATTTCGGTTACACTGCAAATGAGAAAATGGATTAATGCTCTGTCAACAGCTGAAGACGAGGGGAAAGTTGGACCAAACAATGGTAATTGTTCTAAAGACTTCCCTGGAGATTCATTTGACCAAGGCTATTAAAATGGATCTTGACTTTTTTTCCTCTCGGCTCTTGCACTGTTGGATACATTTATGGTTTCAGAAATGTTTGTCCGCACCTGATTGGTCAAGTCACAAGATTTTTACCGCCCGCATTCCGAAGGAAAGGGGAAGGTAATGTTTTCACTTTGTTTGTCCGTCCACACCAAGGGGGGGGGGTACCCTAGTCCCATGTTCTTTCCCTGGTCTCTGGTACCATGCCCTTTTTGGGGGGCTACTTTCTCTGGTCCTCTGCCCTTTCTAGGGGGGGGTAGGACAGGGGGGTAACCCCCTGGCCTACACAGGATTGGGGTAACCTCCCCACCAGGACAGGACGGGGGTACCCCCAGGACAGGACAGGGATATCCCCCCTCCAGCCAGGACAGGACAGACTGGGGTACTGTCATAGTACGCCACCTATCGCATATATCAGTGCAG
>JBCAUG010727978.1:0-12160 GCA_038406175.1 Haplosyllis leylae
AAGACCTTCACAGTTGCAACAGGCTTGACATCCTCTTGACCAGCACTCAGAGATCCAAAAATTAAGACATTAACATTGGCTCCACAGCAATTGATATTTTCAACAGTGATGATACAGGCACAAAAGTGACTGGTGTACACACTCACGTACTTCTCATCTATTTCATATGAGTCTGGTTTGACCAATGAGGTGACCCCTTCATGATCAACAAACCGTACCCTAATCTGACCCTTCACTTTCTGAATGTTTCTGATGATGTGTGGAATCTGCAGTTTGTACTGAGAATCATGAGCAAGTTCTTTACCATATAAGGGTATCAGATGACATTCAAAAATTGGGCAAACCACACAATCACGACTTGGAATATACTTGAGAAATTTAGCATGATTGGTGTGGATTTTAGCCAGGGCAATGCCATACACACCCTCTGGTACATGAAGCAAGATATCTGACTGAGATCCTTCAATGATGCATGGGAAACCTTGGATACACCGGACAAAATGATATCGCTTCATTAGAATATCTGCAATAAGAAGCACATTGCAATATTTTAATTTCATTTTAGAAAACGTTAGTTTTCCATCTTTTATCGTTTGCCAGGAATAATTGCTACAAATTTTGTATCACTAGCAAGCCTGAGCAAAATCATTTGTTATCCCGCACTTTAATATCTTGATCTGTTGCTGTCTTTGCTGAACAAGATAATACCTTGAGACATATTCAGTAGAGATGGTATTCTCAACGACTGCTTTTGTAGTTCATCTCCGTTACTGAAAAAGATCTGATCTTGGTTCTGCAGTAGCACACTCTGGCTTGTGCTTGGCTGTACAGACTTGCCTGATGGTGTTTTGTCAGTTTTCTCTGTGAACTGAATATCAATCTGTTGATCAGTGGCAACAGAGTCTTGTCTCTGTAGTAACACACTCCGAATGGATCTTGGTTGAACTGGGCTTGGCAGTAGCACACTCTTTGGCTTCACTGACTTGCCTGACCGTGTTTTGTCAGTTTTCTCTCTGTTTTTAATCTCAATATGTTGGTCAGTGGTAGCAGAGTCTTGGTTCTGCAGTAGCACACTCTGGCTTGTGCTTGGCTGTACTGACTTGCATGATGGTGTTTTGTCAGTTTCCTCTGTGAAATGAATGTGAATCTGTTGGTCAGTGGCAACAGAGTCCTGGTTCTGCAGTAGCACACTCTGGCTTGTGGTTGGCTGTACAGACTTGCCTGATGGTGTTTTGTCAGTTTTCCCTGTGTACTGAATGTCAATCTGTTGGTCAGTGGCAACAGAGTCCTGGCTCCCCAGTGTCATGGTCTGAAATCTGCACACCAACAGATTCAGCAGCTGTACCGACTTGCCTGGCTTTGGTTTGTCAGTATTTACTGCGCACTGAATGTCAATCTGTTGATCAGTCGCAACAGCCTGAAATCTGGGCACGAGGGAGTTGAGTCCTCGGTTGTGTAACAGGTTTAGGGATTGAATGGATAGGAGGTTCCCAGTTTCCAGATGAGTCAGCAGAATTCGGCCATCTTTCTTAGTAAGGTTCGTGTCCATAAGGTCAAGACTTTGCAGTTCACATGTTTGTGTAATTTTCATGATTTCTCCACCTCTCTTGCTGAGGTTTCCAAACCTGATACAGAGATGTTTTAGGGAAGGAAGTCTGATTTCTCGTGCAGCTGCAACAAGAGACCTGATGTCTAGTTGTTTCCATTTTATACCTGTAACTGTAATTCTCTGGAGATGTGGAAAGTAAGTTGAGCTGAATATTCCAGACACACCAGGACCCTCTTCAACATGCAGACTTTGCAGATTCATATGGATTGGAAGTTGGTACCTTTTGCCCAAATTACTGTGCAGTATGGTCAACCTCAAGAGTGATGGCGGCAGGTTACGCAAGAGACTAGTGCAAAGAGTGATGTCTTCAATGTTATCAATCACCAAAGATAACAAACTTGTGGATGACAGTGCTTGAGTGAACCGTTCGCTGTCATCACGGACTAGTGCTTCGTCTTCGATATCATGTAGCTCCAACACTCTCAGGCCAGGCATGTTTTCCATTCCGAGTCCGAAACTGTTGACAATTTTTACTGCACTCAGTGCTGTAACCTCTGACATATCTGGGAGTCTGGCATCCGTGTATTCGAGATGAACCACAAGTGGGGCATTAAGAAAATCATCAGGAAGCTCCATCTCACTGGAATACAAGGCGCTATTAGGGAACTGGTGTGAGAAACCAGCCTCAGACATGAGATCAAGAATATATTGCTGAATAAAGTGAATAGACAGAACTTCCCCACTGCTGCTGTCGAAAGCATGCTCAATTAAGAGCTCAGCTATTTCTTTCAGAATTTGTTCAGCTAGCTTGGGATATCTGGTGAGCTTTCCCAGGATGAATCTGAACAGAATCTTTGTAGAATTCGCTTGATCCTGAAGCCACTGAACCTGTTCTGTTACAGTTTTAGATGAGACCATAGCAGAAGAAAAAATCAAGCTTTGCAGTGTGCTGGAGATGACTTCCATTGCTTCATCAGGATTCGTGTCCATCCAGTTAATCATCAAGTACAATGCCATGGCTAATTTGCGGGCGTCAAAATTACTATTGTAAAGTTTAACTGCTCTTCTTCTCATCTTCTTCTTTTGTTCTGGATCTGCGAGAGACAGCAATTCAATCCCAAATTCGAATACTGCATTGAATTCATCATCATTCATCATTTTGCTCTCTCTGAAGTTTTTTGCTGCTTCTCGCAAGGTAGATATATCCGGATTCTCATCATAAAATCCTTTGTCCAGGAAAACCTTAGTTAATCTCTTGATAGCAACCACTTTACCTCCAGGATCATCCATGATGGCTTCTACAAACTTCTTTGTTCCAGTGATTATATTTCTCTGCTCCTCTACTGTATGGAAACTCCTGTTCATTTCTCTTTTTGATGAGTAGTTGTTCTTCTGTTTTGACATGAAAAGTTTAGTAAATGCCTCTTTCACCTTTTCCCAAGCTTCAGTCCTTCCTTGTATGTACTCAGTGGCGACATGTCCCCCAGCTGCATACTCCATGATAGTTTTATGTGGAAATTCAACCAATGCCTGTCTACCATATTGTGTTTGCATTCTTGTTATGGACACTAGACCCAGCTTCAACACATTTTGGTTGATTATTGAAATAGAAAGAAACACAAATTGATCCTTCATTAAGCACTGAAAAGCCAATTTGTTTGTTTCTTCTATTGCTGCCTCAATATCTTCTTCACTCAGTCTTGTGTTTCCATCTCTTATCTTCTTGAGGGAAATTAGTTCCACCAGTTGGTTGAAGGTGGCTGTGTAGGTTTCAGGAAGCTTACGCTTACAGTGATCGAACAATAAGGCCAGAGCCTGTAAGATTATTGGAACTTTGTACATTTCATACATTTTCTTTGCAACCAACAATTTGAAGAATTCTCTTCTTGCTGCGGGATCAGGGATAAAATGGTAAATGTATTTTTCAGCAGATTCTTTGCTGAATCCGATGATATTTGCAATGCAGGACATTTCTTCTTTGATATCTATGGCAACATGAGACCTGCTGGTGATCATTACACAGCATGAAGGATAATCAATGCCACATAGAATTCTGTTCAGTTGTGGGTATTTCTTCAGTTCAATGTCATCCAAGCCATCAAGTATAAGTAAGACTGAGTCCTTGGACTTCATTAAGTAATTGTGTAAGGATTCATGGGGCAGCAGATAGTCCTCATATTGAAGGGCTATGGCATTACATATACTCTGATCTGGATGCAAATCTCGTAGTTTAATAACAAACACTGATTCAAACTTGTCAAATTCTCTTCGTGCCCAGTCTAGTCCAATTTTGTGAGTGAATGTTGTTTTTCCAATGCCAGGTTTCCCCAGAACCAGTATTCTAGAGCCATGATCCTGAAATAATTCTGGGTAATCTCTAAGAGTACGTCTGGACATGGCATACTCCATCTCCAGGGTCGAGTAAACTTCGGAGAGTTGGAATGCCATGTCCTTCACCCATGGGTACAGCAGCAGAGATTGCCATTTGGGATGTTGATACTTTATTCTGAGTGCATGGTTGATTCTGTCTTTGAGTTCCTTGTCTACTGTTGTGTCGTTAACTGCAATGCAAACAAAACCTTTTCAGATTCGTCTCACAAAGATAGGTTTGATTTTGAAAAGGAACTTGTGAAGGTAACCACTGGCAAATCCTATCCCCGCACTTTGTTTTACAAATACTTACGAGTACGAAGTGAAGCCTGACGCTCTTCCTCTTCTAGAATACCAATTATTGTTTTCTTCTCAACTAAGTCAAGTTCTTCGGCTTTTGGAAGTAGTGTCAACAATTCGTTGAAGCTTGGATGTTCTTTGGTCCAGTGGTTCAATATCTGATGCATTAAAATAAAGTATTTTGTTTCATTTTACATTTTCAAAACGAACATATCATAGTAGACCTTTTAGTACAATTAAATGGTGCTGATATGTTACCACTTACATGGAGGGGTATCCCCTGACCAGTGGCTTTAGCTTCTTGTTGAATTTTGCAATAGGTATCGTCATCTATTCCCAGTAAAAGTGCAAAATGCTTCAGTTTCCAAGGATCTGGATGAACTCTGGAGGCGACTCTGGTCAGCAACCATTCGTCTGTCCGTGTGTTTGTGTGTGTCGAGGATGGTCCCGGGACCCCTGGAAAGAGTCCCCTGGCGCTGTTCAGCTCTTTCGACATTGCCATGGCTGTTCTTCACGCAGTGTTCGTTAGCAATAACAGGTGCCCTTTAGCTTGAGAAAAATAGAACAATGACGTTCAGTCGCTGATAACAAGACAGTTGTTTGTGATCAAATCAATATCAATATAATATGAAGTCAACAGTTAATCTGTTGATATGATGATCGAGTTTGTCTTAATTTGAGCAACAGTTACTCGATAAGAGCTTTGCAGTCTGGTTAGTTTAACATGCCTGATCTGCGATGTCCATGAGTATGGCCTTTGAGCAAACATTTAAAAAAATTCCCTGGACCTCTGACCAACTTATTTAAAGTTACCTGCAACTTCTACCAAGAAAATAACTTTGGAGCTAGGGACACCTTCATTCTGTCCGCATTAGCTTTTTATGCAAAACCACAAGGAAACTCATTAAAATATGGGGAATTTTCTCTCAGTCAAAATAAGGCCACACTTGCATCTTGTTGTTCTATCATATCACACACTTGGGACAGCGTCAATATGGCCACAGGCTGAATATGTGGACTTGAACTTTTCAGGTGTCCCGTTTCTTTGGGGATTTACCAAATTCGCCAAATTTGATGAAAGCATTTGGAATGTACATGTGTATATCAAGATAACTAGTAACTTATATCTGTCTACGTGTTTCTTGTCTAGATTACATATACATATTCAATATGTCAGTGTTGGTATTATTCATATGAAAAGGTGTTTCCTGTCAGGTTACTCATTATTCTAGTATTATTTATGAAGGAGTTCTCTTCTAAGTACAATTAAAATTTTAAGTTTTTTTGTACAGAAAATTGGTTTTAGAAATAAAATTTAAGAACTCATTAAAAGACACTTTATGTGTTTTGGAATGAAAATAATATGTCAGTTATGTGACTATTTATTTTTGCTAATTTTCTTAGGTAAATATTTCCAATATAATACAGTACTAGTAATGAAATTGCGTGTAATTTTTCTTTTTTTTTATAAAACCTTGTTTACACGTAACATCTGCGTTAAACGTGAAGAATGGGTTCTATGGCAACAAGTGATAGTGTTCACATTGAATGTTTCAATGGGACGGCAAAGATCGAAGGAAAAAGCAAACGCAGACGTTACGTGTAAACAAGGCTTTCCGTGTGCAACAGTATTACAAGCGAAACATTCATCTGTGATACAAAATTTTAAACCTCTTCGTCGACTGTAAATCAAACGTGAAACATTGATTATCACACAGAACAAAATACATTTACATTTGTTTTAAAGAACGTACCTGTAGTGTGCTTTTAAATGTATGTTGGACGGATACTAACCTGTTTCGGGTGTCCACCCGCCGGCTCCGTGCAGAGAAGTGCGCAATTCCTACAGGTCATCTCATTTCCGGACAATCACATGCAACTTTCGCGAAACGTTCATAATCTTTCCCCAAGCGTTGATAATCTTTTGCAAAGACGTTCCTAATATACGGCAAAACATTCATAATTTTCTCGGGAGATTGTTTCCTAGAAATCGCGACCCATTCATGCAGGCTTTTACTGCTTTAAAAGATTTTACTTTTAAAATGAAAACATTGTGTTAATATCCTGGATAGACTATTACAAACCAGGGAATGAAACAGATGAACAGAACGGCGGCTAATGCCAAGGAAAGTGACGTAAAGATAATTGTAGTTTGGATTGCACTTGTCAGTGATACACCGGAACTGTTCCAGGATATTCAGATGCATTATACCATTGTGCGCACACTATTGTTTCCACGCAATTCCCCACGACAAAATTGGTGCATCATTGAGGTGTAGATATAATATGATAAGACACTGACTAATAGTTACAGTAATGCCTCAAGTGGGTGTGCCTCCGTTCGAATTTTTATCTGTCGGTACCAATCGGTTCCATACGAAGAAGTTTACGATATAGCCTAGACAATCAATCCGTCAGCCTCAATAATCCTTTGGCAAGCAAGAAGTCCACTCCATGAAAGTACAATGGATGCTTTTTTTCGTACAGAAGCTCTAGGTCAATCGATAGCAAATCCTTTGTTTAAATAAAATCTTGCCATTATCGAGATGATGTGAAATCAAAAGTTAATTCAGGGACATAGACCTTATTCACACTGAGCATCTGCCATTGCGACTTTGTACTTTGGCCTTTTTCGCTTGTTGTTCATACAAACACATTGAATGATGTTTGTGATATTGCAATCGCAAACAAAGACACTCGGTGTGCATAGACCCTTAGACTAAAGACGTTGACTATTGTACACGCATGATCCATGCAGATGTGGATCACGGGTGACGGTCCCTGAAAACCTTTACTTTTACTTAGTAACAGTAAACACGAACTGTAACGGTAATATTGGTAACAGCAACGTTTTCATTGTGGCACTCGAAAAGCAGTTCACTACTTCGATAGAAATAAGATAATAAGATAAGACACCAATATTGTCTCAAGTTGGTTTCAAGCAAAGTTTGATCTACTAACTAGTTTCATACGAACACGTTTACGCTTTGACAAGACATGCCAATTTCTTCACCAGAAAAACAATGAAGAAATATTCTTTGAAGGTAACAGTAAATTTATTCAACCGTGGTACACAACCACGCATGTCACAGATTGAGTTAAAAATTTACAAACAAATGTGTGTATTCATTGAAGTAGGTCTATCGTTTGTTAGATAAGTAAAGTTAATCCCCCTTTAAGCTTCACTTTTATATGATGTTTCTTGTTGTCAGAGGTCCAGCAAGGTTTTAAGTGTTAGTAATTTTTAGTCTAGCATGCTACTTCTGTGTTGGAAAGTTCTAGGTTTTTCCTTGGTTCGTCTCAGATTATCAAACGTTGAACCCGTGGCCATGAAATTCCAAAGGCGGTGTGTTTGTAGTGGCCTAGCTAGGTTTCGTGTAATCGAAAAGCTTCACAGATCAGTGGTGCGAGTTCTTCTACGTATGGCATTGCCCACGCTGCTGAACACTAAGTGTAATTTGAAGGACCACGATGTGGTGTCCGTCTCAGTTTCTTCTTTGCACTGAATGTCGATCTGTTGTTCCACAGCAACAGCCTGAAATCTGGGCACGAGGGAGTTGATACCACTGTTGTGTAGCAGGTTCAGACATTGAATAAAGCGGAGGTTACCTTCCTCTAGCTGAGTCAGCAGAATCCGACCGTCTTTCTTGGTGAGGTTCGTGTCCATGAGATCCAGAGTTTGCAGTTCACATGTTTGTGTAATTTCCAGGATTTCTTCACCTCTTTTGCTGAGGTTTCCAAACCTGATACAAAGGTGTTTCAGACAAGGCAGCCTTCTCTCTCGTACAGCTAACAGAAGATTCCGAAAGTCCCGTCGTTTCCACTTCAACCCGGTTATGGCAATTCTCTTCAAATGTGGGAAATTGGTTGAGTTAAATATGTTAGACATGCCAGAGGCAATGTCTTCCACGTGTAAACTCTGCAGATTGACCACTGCTGGGAGTTGGTAAGTCACACTTTGTGCACTGTCTACCATGGTCAATCTCATAAGTGAACTGGGCAGGTTCTGCAGGACATGAGTGCATAAAGTGACGTCTTGAATGTTATCCAACACCAGAGAAATTAAACTTGTAGACGACAATGCTTTAGCCAACCTTTGGCACTCATTACAATGAAGTGCCTTGTCTTTGATCTTCCAAAGTTCCATCATCATCAGACCCTTCATTTCTTCAATTTGCTTGATCACTGGCTGGAAATTACTGCCAATTTCAGCTACAGTTAACGCTTTTGCTTGTGTTATGTCAGGAAGTTTGACAGACACCTGCCAGTTGAGATGAACTACAAGTGGAGTTTCAAGGTAACCTGAAGGGAGCTCCATCTTACTGGAAAACAAGGTGCTACTAGGGAACTGATGTGAGAAACCAGCTTCTGACATGAGATCAAGAATATACTGCTGAATAAAGTGAATAGACAGAACTTCCCCACTACTGCTGTCGAAAGCATGCTCTAGCAGGAGCTCAGCTATTTCCCTAAGAATTTCTTCTGCTAATTGTCTGTGTCTGGTGAGCTTTCCCAGGATGAATCTGAAGAGGATCTTTGTAGAATTCGCTTGATCCTGAAGCCACTGAACCTGTTTTGTAACAGCTTTGGACGAGACCATAACAGTAGTAGAGAACAAACTTAATACTGTACTTGAGATGACTTCTATTGCTTCATCAGGATTTTTGTCCATCCAGTTGACCATCAACCACAATATTAAGGCCAGCTTACTGGCGTCAAAACGACTGTCATAAAGTCGCTCTGCTCTTTCAATCATCTTCTTCTTCTGTTCACTATCTGTCAAGGACAACAATCCAAATCCAAATTCGAAAAAGGCATCAAGTTCCTCTGCAGTCATCTTCTGAACTTCCCTGAGGCCTTCTGTAGCTTTCCGCAAGGTAGCTTTGTCAGGTTCGTCATCGTAAAATCCTTTGTCCAGGAAAACCTTAGTCAATTTCTTAATGGCAGCTACTCTGCCTCTGGGATTATCCATAACAGCATCTATGAACTTTTTTGTTCCATTGATGATATTTTTCTGCTGTTCAACTGTTTCAGGAAAATGGAAACCCCTGTTTGTTTCTCCTGCGCATGAATAGCTGTTTCTTACGCTTGACTTGAAAAGCTGAACAAATATGTTTTTCACTTGACCCCAGGCCTCATTCCGTCCTGCTATGTATTCAGTAGCAACATGTCCTCCAGCTGCGTACTCCTGCAGACTTTTATGTGGAAATTGAGCCAATGACAGCTTCCCATATGGTGTTTCTGTTTTCGTCACAGATAGTAAACCCAGTCTGAAAATGTCTTCATTTGTGACTGAGTTAGTGGGAAACACCAGTTTATCCTTCATCAAACACTGGAATGCCAATCTGTTTGTTTCTTCTATTGCTGCCTCAATGTCTTCCTCACTGAGACCTGTGTTTGCATCCCGCACCTGCTTGATGGCAATTAGTTCCACCAGTTGATTGAAGGTTGCTGTGTATGTGTGCGGAAGCCTTAGTTTGCAGTCATCAAACAACAAGGCCAGGGCCTGCAGGATGATAGGAACTTTGTACATGTCAAGCATCTTCCTTGCAGCCAACAATTTAAAGAATTCTTTTCTCGCTTCAGCATCAGGGATAAAGTGGGAAACGTATTTTTCAGCAGATTCTTTGCTGAATCCAGTGATATAAGCAATACAGGACATCTTGTCCTTGATATCTAGTGCAACATGGGGTCTGGAGGTGGTCATAACACAGCAAGAAAGATAGTCTATTCCACACAGAATCCTGTTCACTTGTGGGTACTTCTTCAGGTCTATTTCATCCAGTCCATCTAATATTAGCAACACAGAGTCATTGGACTGTTTCAAGCATTTATCTATAGCTTGAGATGTCAACTGAAATTCCTGGTACTGAAGGGCTATAGCATTAGATATGGTCTGGTCTGGATGCAAATCTCGTAGTTTAACAACAAACACTGATTCAAACTTTTCAAATTCTCTTTGTGCCCAGTCTAGTCCAATTTTGTGAGTAAATGTTGTTTTTCCAATCCCAGGTTTCCCCAGGACCAGAATTCTGGAGCCATGATCTTGGAATAACTCTGGATAATCTTTGAGTGTTCGTCTACATGTGGCATACTCTATTTCTAGTGTTGTGTAGACTTCTGAAAGGCGAGATGCCATCTCATTCATCCAGGGGTACAGTGATAAGGATTGCCATTTGGGATGTTGATACCCTATTCGAAGTGCATTATTGATTCTCTCTTTGAGGTCTCTTGGTTCAAAACCTAAAGTAAGAAAAATATCAAAATAAAATTGAGCTGACAAAACACCAGTTACCAGAGCACCCAAAAAAACCATGACTTTCACAAGTACTTACAAGTACAATGTGAGGTCTGCTGCTTTTCCTCCTGTAGAATTCCTACAATTGTGTTGTTCTCTGCTAAACCAAGCTTTTCAGCCTTTAAAAGCAGGGAAAACAATTGGTTGAAGTTAAGGTTTTCTTTGGTCCAGTGGCTCAATATCTGAAGGAATCAAGTAAAGTACTTTTATTTCATTTTTACATTGTTCAAAATAATATTTTCTTGTGTAACTTTTGATGTAATAATCAAGAAACCGCTCACTTGAAGTGGCAGACCCTGTCCGGTGGAGTCAGCCTGCTGTTGTATAGTACTGTAAGTATCGGCGTCTATCCCCAACAAAAGTGCAAACTGTCTCAGTTTGTGAGGATCGGGATCGATCCTGGAAGCGACCTTGGTCAGGAGCCATCCGTCCGTCTGTATATCTCCGTATGTATCTGTGTGTAGAATCTCTTGTAACCACAGTTCCTCACACAGCTCTTTTGACATTGCCATGATGGATCTAATTTCTTGTGTACCATATGAAGATATGTTGATGGGAAATCTCGTCCATTAGGCTAGGCAGACGAAAACAAATGATGAGTCACTTGTATGAAAATGGGAAAGTGTTCCCATTAGCTGAGCCAGTGTCACAGCCTTTTTGTAACGTTTGCTACATTTGTTGTATTATTAGAAATCCTTTATTTAAAAAAAAATCACACGAACAAGTTAAATCTACTTCTTATCTATCTTATACGCTCTAGGAATGGATATGAAGTGTAAATGTTTCTTATTTTTCTACATTATCTAGATTTTCATGTTTTAAGTACAACAAATGTGCTTACGTATACTATAACTGACCTCTTTCCGAAATGTGCAGTACATTTCTGTTCTGCAATTATTTAGCGACAATAAAAGCTCGGAACAGCAACACAACATCTCGGTTAAACATCATACACAAAATTTGAGTTGAAACAAAAGATACTGACCTGAGACGGGTATTCATAAGGAGACGGTAAGGTACGGATCTTTGAGTCAGTTTATGGCTTTTTAACGTATCGTGTGCACTGAGCATGTTCACACAACCTGCTCAATGGAGAAAATTCCTTCATTAGTATTGCCTACGCATGCACAGTGCCAACTGATGGTTATTTCGAAATGTAAACATTGCCACACGAAAAGCTAACAGACGTCAATGGATCACGTGATTGTTTCGTGCTTCATTGTATTCGCTGGGTCGAAAATTCAACCCTGACACCGGCTACACTGAAAGTAGTCCCGACCTTAATCCACAGCACGCGGCGTCGCTAATCAGTTTATACAATTTTACCTGGAACGCCTTTATGTCTGATGTGCAAACGCGTCTTGTTTTCAGTTGCACCGAACTGATACGAACCTGCTACTGATAAGATTCCATGCAATAAACTGCGTAATTTGTGTCATTAAATCTGAGAGTAGATCCTTGGGGTGAATACAGGTCCGGAAACAAAGGTTTGTGTGCATTCTAAGGTCACCACTTTTTTCACCGCTTTTTACCAACATCCAGCAAGCGGCTTTTATTGGTGACTCTTAGAGGTACCTTATTGATGGAATTGGGGTTGCTGCACAATTTTTTTCGGAAAAAATATGCAAATTAGGAAAGATATT
>JBCAUG010727989.1:0-12159 GCA_038406175.1 Haplosyllis leylae
ACATCAGCTGGTCAAGTTGTAACCCCTCTATTGCTTGAACTTGTGAAGATCAGTGTGTGGAGACAGATCTTGGAGGGAATACAACTTGACCAGCTGATGTAGTGTTACATAACCCATACCACAGTAACCACCGTCGCCAAGTATGATCAACATATTAGAACAAGGAACGTATAGTGTGTAGTGCTACTCACTGTTTTATGTATTGCATATTATTAATTAAGACAAATCCTGCAGCTAAGATGTAGCTGTGGTGACCTGTGAATGATTCAGGTTGTAACGTAATTTCACTGTTGTATTTGTTTGTAGGTGAGACCCACAGACAGGCGCCATGGAGACCGTAGGAGAACCGAAGCGAGTCCTCTCCGAACAAAACAACAACAGCGGAGACACCACAGAGAACAAGCAGGATAAGTAAGTTAACCGGTATCACGCAAGTTCATATTTGGCAATGAGTGAAGTTGGCAATCATTCAGATTCTCGTGGTATAGATGTGGCAGTGAACTTGATGTCAGAAGGAAAGCTCACATCACGAACTTTTCTCGAATGCTGCAAAGTTTTGATGTACGGAGTCACAAGAATGTTAATATTTTCCCATTTTAAAAACGTAAATGGACTAGCCCAAAAGTTTGGAGTAAATGGATCGTCCTTACTCCAGAAAAGAACAAAAACTGGAAGGCCTTAATTATAAAATGTAAATTGTGTCATTTCTTCACTCATTATTGCTGATACTTTGCAGGAAGAAATGGTCCCTCGATAACTTTGACATTGGTAAACCGCTCGGTAAAGGGAAGTTCGGTAACGTGTACTTGGCGCGAGAACGACAAAGTAAATTCATTGTAGCTCTTAAGGTAAGACAAAAAATCGTTTCTTAAAGCTATGTTTACACGTAGCGTTTTTCAGCCCGTTATTTGGACCGTTTAAAATGGGTTCAACGCATTCCAATGCTGCTGTCTACACATGGCGTTAAATAGAATTAAATCAAAGGTGCCGTCCACAAAAACCGCCTGAAAAACGCTACTTGTAAACGCTCCCTCAAGTCCCAATTCCTTTGGAAATAAGCCCAGAACTTGTCAATTTTGAAGATTGTTCAGGGTTGCCATGATACAGGGAAAACCGGGACTTTAGATGTTCATTTTTCCAGACAGGGAATTTGCAGGGGGGAATTGTGCCTTTCTGTTGCTTTGAAAATGTTGATTTAGAACACCAAAAATCATTGCTTTGTAAATGTGATTGCAATGTCGAGAAAATTTTTCTTGTAGGTTTTGTTTAAGTCTCAGTTGCAGAAGGCCGGTGTTGAACATCAGCTCAGAAGAGAAATAGAAATTCAGTCACATCTCAGGTACTTTCTCTCAATTTGCCATTGTGTCTACGTAACCAATTTTGCAAAATGGAAGATGAGTTTGAAAAATTTAGAACCCGCCCCCTTCCAATATCAGAAGTGATATATCAGAAATAAAAGGGCAATTTTGAAATACATATCTAACTTGTGTTAGTGTGATAAATAATATATAATAGCTTTAACTTTAAGTTAAGATAAAAGTCACATTTCGAGCAATGCTTCGATGTGTTTAATCAACGACGTTGTTGTTGCAGGCATCCTCACATATTACGGTTGTACGGTTATTTCTACGATGAGAAGCGCGTGTATCTGATCCTGGAGTACGCGCCGCGAGGGGAGCTTTACAAGGAGCTACAGAAGAACATGCGCTTCAACGAACAGAGATCTGCCACAGTAAGTTCACACACAAGTTCACACTGCTATGTGCAGTAGTACCTCTATTTGTGTCAATTGGTGCATGTGCATTTTTGGCCGCGAAATACTGGTGACCTCCCGAAAGAAAAATAAATTTTATGAGAAGGACGCAATACACGTCGGATTAGCAGTGTCAGTAAGAAGACAACACATTGAAATCTGTTGTAATCTTAACAAATGTTCCCCAGTTTGGAAATGATTAGGTATTTTGTGCTTCCAGTTTATCGCCCAGTTGACGGACGCGCTGATGTACTGTCACAGTAAGAAGGTGATTCACAGAGACATTAAACCAGAGAACCTGCTGATGGGTCTGAGAGGGGAACTCAAGATCGCAGACTTCGGCTGGTCCGTGCACGCGCCCTCATCCAGGTAAGATACGTCAAACATCAATTGTACATCTATCTGAGCGCTGAAAATTATTTGAGTTTACGTGACCATATTGCAGAAGAGATTAGCCTTCATGTAGGGAGATTTGTTCATGGGAAGGGGGAGGGCTTTTTGCTGTAGTAGAACTGTACAAAACAGCTGTATATTAAAACCCACCAACCTTTTACGGCCAGATCCGATTGTGCAGGGCTAATTCTGTAAATGAATGCCACAACCGCGACTAATTATGTGCCAATGATTCGCAAGAATCCTTCAACTGATTTTCCATTTTGTGACATACTTGGAAACTTTTTTTCAGACGTGCGACGCTGTGCGGGACGCTGGACTACCTGCCGCCGGAGATGATCGAGGGTAAGATGCACGACGAGAAGGTGGACCTGTGGAGCCTCGGCGTCCTGTGCTACGAGTTCCTCGTCGGGAAACCGCCCTTCGAGGCGGAGGGCCACTCCGAGACCTACCGCCGCATCACCAAAGTCGATCTCAGATTCCCAGACTATGTGTCCTCAGGGGCAAGGGACCTAATATCTAAGGTAAATGGCTTTCATTGTTCGCCTTTCTTCGTTTGTTTCAAATTCGTTTTGCTGCATTTCTGTTGGTAAATCTACGTGGAGAACACTTAAATGTTAATTTTCTATTTCAGTTGTTACGCCACGACCCTAACAAGCGGCTCCCCCTGGCGGAGGTGGCCATGCACCCGTGGGTGGCGAGTAACTGCACCGTGCCACCCACCCCCGTTCAGTCATCCGCCAAACCCAAGTCCTCACAGTCGTTCATCAAGAAGGAATAGGACATCGAACAGTGTTGGAAACGTGCATGCTTAAATATATTGAGGGTCGGTCACACTGTGCGTCTGCATCGGTGTCGATACTAAAGAGCGTCGTGTACCCCAAAATAATATGGACCCCACTAAACACAGAACAAAGACGCGGGCCGAGACAAAAAAATAAACGCTTGAATTAGGTTGCATGCCTACTTATTGAGCTTGTGTCGCCTTTCAAGATTTGAAGGTTGCGTCAGACGCAGACTAATCAAGCCCTGATGCAGACGCGCAGTGTACTTCCTGTGAAACGACCCGTTACTGGCTGAACATGATGAACGATGTTATGCTGGACATTATCGTGACGTTATATAACTCATTGTATGCGAGGACCATGGATAGCTGTGACTGGACAAGTGGAGAGTGGATTGTGTCTCTGTGCGTCAGAAGTATGAGCGAGATTGTACTTTCGTAACCAAGTTAACAAATTGTAGTGAACTACACGCGACCCCGATTTACGCGAAAATTCTTGACGGACTGTTTACAAAGAGCGAAAGCAGAACTTTTCTTTGATATGTGCCACCACTCAGCGAAAATGTCTCCTAGAAATTCTTATGAACTCATTCAATCACAACGTTGCTCAAGAAGTAATTTTTAAGCCGCTCTAATTCTACTGGGCTAAACAGACTTTACTGAGGGACGTTCAAATTGCCATTGTTAAGTTCACTACAGATTCGTCGTGAATGTTCAAGTGTAAATACAGTAGCATTCGAAGTTGACAGAACAAACGATAATATGGACACTGATATTCGGTACATATTTTTGCCAAATTTCATGATGATGATAAAGAGTTGAGCGACTCAAAGGAGTCACCGTAAAGAGGTTCTGCTGTACTCAATACGTATTTACACAAATTTGCTTAGTATTTGTTTTGTAGGATGTTTTCCATTTTCTAACTGGTATGGTATGCGTTTCATTTAAAGGCCCAACGACTAACTGTTCAGCTAAACAAACTGGAAAGCCTGGTTATATAGTTACTCAGGTGAGCGTATAATTCATAGGAAATTTGATACACAATTTATTTTGAATTCGTCAATTTTATTATATTGACTCATGCGGAATGGCTTTTCTCGCTGAAGTATTATTTTTACGCATCACAATTAACGTTTTATGGAGGATATTACATTGTTTCAAAAATGTACACAAACTGACCCGCTGCACTGTACAACTTAGTCTGGTGGCTCCACCTGTGAAGAATCTACACGTTATGCAATCCTGTGTAATATAGTATTCAACATAAAAAAATAAAAGATTATCAAAAAGTATAAGTAAAGACTTTCCACAACGAACATGCTACACGCAAGTCTGGTAAAGGCTTATTTACACTGCGTGACGCGAACGGGTGTGTTCACCACATTTATACACTTCGTATCCACAAGTTAGAAGTTTCGTAGACGCAATTTCTTGGTGTGAATTTGGCCAAAGATTCCATTCAATAAGAGTGGACGAGGCTGGTTGTACAGTGTAGCCAGTTACACTTCGGGGACGATTGGGAATCCATCGCATGTTTAATATTATTTTACGTCTGTAAGTTCGGTTCATCACCACCATATCATGCTCTGTGATCAAATCTACTTTGTACAAAGAAATAAATTCAACATATTTATAAAATATTGAATATTCCGTCTTTCAAATTGTGTGGGTATATTTTGGGTAAAAAAACTGCGAGAAAATATGAATGAGATTATGTTGTCGGTAAACAGTTTGTGAACATTTATTTACAGGCATGTATGTACATATTTACATTGAATTGAAATTACATTGACGCAGTCTAGAATCTTGGAAGCCAGAATCTTAATTAGTGGTATTGGGCTGCTTTTTCAGTCTTATGTAGTCTGAGAATGATGATTTTCTTGAACTTGAGAGCACGGTTTTCAATGGAATGTGATTGCTGAGTGAGTGATGATGTGTGACTAGTCTCTCCTCTCCAAAGTCTAATTGTTACCTAATCCTGGACCATCATTCCCGACACCATCTTGTCAAATGATCTGCGGAGCAAAATCAAACCAGATTATCAAACGGAACAAAGGCGGAGGACAACAGAAGATTTCCATTCGTGGGACCATTGAAAACTGCTTTGGACTTATGTTGACGATGTCTCTTTTTGTGAGGACCATCACAATCCCATATAAATTATATATCAAACCTGAAAGCAAACTCATTTTGGTCCCGGTGCTTTACAATTTACTGTGGTATTAGATTCGAACTTTACAGATAATCTTTTGGACTCACCTGGACATTATTTTTTCTCCAGGTGTGTAGAACGGATTACAGACCATATCGACGTATGAATTATGTAACCGTCGGAACATCTACAACGAAACGGAATTCCATGAAAACGATTCGAAAAATCGATGTGTCTGAAGATTGGTCACACTGAGAAAATGCATTCCGGAAATATTCTCTGTTCACCATTGCACAATATGAAAATCACATTGACTTGTTAGGAAACCATGTGTTTGTAAAAGTCGAATCAACAGATATATTACTGAAAGATTTCAAATCAAAGTTTTCAATCGTTGTGACGTACAGATTCGATCCCAAATAACGAAAGAAAACATGAAACTGTCCATTCATGTTCCACATGAATGCTATTCTGAAATTGTTGGGAACTCGTCAGTAACCACCGTGCTCCACTACAGTGTGATCATTCCCTTATCATTCATTCACACTGAACGAAAGCGGAATCGACGTCACTTCAAACCTGTTGGGAAGCTCATAACAGTTCATATTTACTTAAAACAATCGTTCGCTTTCGGCTAGTGTGAAGAGACCCTTACGCTTCTGATTTCGTTGTCTCGTAAACTCGTGTTGGACGACTCGACGACGATAACGAACTTGATCTTCGTGTTCGTCACGTAACCGTATCTTAAAGTAATCGTCAAGGATTAACGTTCTTGCTCTTTTTGTTGACTTCCCTCAACTAAACGTTCACTGGGTTCCGATTACAACGAACGAATACTTCTTTTAATTCGTAAGAAATAGCTCGTTTTAAACGATGCTCGTGGCAACTGAACTTCTTTGATGCGAATGCCTATGTCCGTTGCAGCCATGCAATCGGGGATGTGGCGGGTCCCCTACCAACCTAACCTGGGGAGGGGGTGATTGGCTGGGGTATGGGGGTGGGTCCCTACCAACCTGACCTTGGGGGGGGGCGGCAGGGCGGGTCCCCCTCTAACCTGACATAGGGAAGGGGGCTGCCCCCCCCCCTTGTGAACAGAATCGCACATATGAGTGAAAACATGACCTTCCGTGGTATTCCGTACATGAGTGGCAAGAAATGTTAAAGGATACACTTTGTAGTCTTCAGTTGGGTAGAGAAGCCCCAGGTACAGTTCCCGCAGGTCGTTCGTGTTCTTACCAATCGATGAGATCTTCTCTTCGACCACATCGAGTGACGTGTGTACAGTGTAGTAGAACTTGAGCTCGTTCTCTGTTGGAATCGTTTTAATGTACAACGGGTAGTTCTGAAAAAGAAAATATGTTTGTAATGGAAACCTTTGCAGATTCAAATAGGGAAAGGAGGCACGGGCAACAAGTTTGTATCGAAATGTTCCAGCACCAGACCTTATTCCCTTTATATAGGAAGTAGCAAGGTAAAGGAGAGATACGGTTACACTAAACTACGACAATTTGCCTGTGAAAGGAGGTTAGGGGTAGACAGCTTGGGGAATACCTATGCTTGTGAGTTGACAACACATCTTCACCACAAATACTATCATTTCTATTGTGCCTTATTATCAATAGATTGTTTCTAATTTACTTTTATCTTTAATATGATGCTGAGAAATGATGTAACGGCAATAATGACCAACCTCCTTCGCTATGACAGCTACGCAAACTGCCATCTTGACTACTGGTAAATTAGAGTACAAAAGACTATACCTATCGCGCACACAAACCTTTCAAAAATTTCAAAAATATCAACATTTTAGTTGCTACACCCAACACAAGAATATTAAGGAGTGGAGAATTTCACTGAAGTGGCCCATATGCAAAATAGTTGCTCTTAATTGGGGGTTGTAAGGGGTACCATTGGCAACCAATGGTAACTAATGTTACTTCAAAGTTATGAAATATTTTCCACCCATAATTGGTTACAATTTAAGAGCTAAACAATGGATTTTAGGGTCCTAATTTTATATTTTTTCAATAAAAATTCCAGCCTTGCTTTGCTCGGCATGAATATTACTTTCACATTCTTTTAGACTCTCTCAACTCATCATTCCATCTTCTTATCTGCACACCTCTACATTATATTAACTCTAGCCATAACCCATCTTATCCTATGCTCAGGGCATGACCCTCATTACCTTCCATTGTAATGTGGCAGGTGTGTTAAAACTATTATCCCCACCAGTAATAACTCAGCCATTTTGAACAGTTGTCCTCCTGCCACTTGTTAGCAGAAGCACATGGTTTCTAGTCATTGTTGAGAGAATGGAATCCCTGATGATGTCATTGCATTTCCTGTAGCAAGAGGCTGTGATTGGCTCACACATGTGACTTGTTTGGGGAATCCCTTTGAAAATTGAGGACAGAGAAAGGTAGATCTACCCGAAATTCATTTTTTTTGGCTGTTATTCAGTTCCTGCAGGATAAATTTGTTACATCACTAAATGGTTGGGTTATGTTGTTACTCAAGCCTTGTCTTTTTACCCTCTATTGCATGACATAACTTATATTATCTGTAAAGATTAAAGTAAAGTATTTTTTCATACATTATTACACAAAATGTCAAGAATTAATAAATATCTATATGTAAAATTGTTTGGAAATTTCAACAAAAATTTCTCAGGATAGTAGGAAGATACATATTTTGAAGTTAAACATGCAACAGTTTATGGGGTCCCAAGTAGACCCAGACCCCTGGTTTACAAACTAATGTATCTGTAAACCTAACCAAAAGCACAAATTTGTCAAAATAGTCAAAATCTTTTATATTGAAATATATTTTGTGTAAGTATGCCTACATAAATGCAAGTTTAAATGTTTGAAGAAAAAGTACCAGGAAAAGTGGGAGAATGCATATTTGACACTTAAAAATGCAACAGTTTCTGGGGCCCTAAGCAGGTCCCAGACCCCAGCTTACAAACTAATGTGTCTGCAATTTAAACAAAATAAACAAATAATGCCCTTCATTTTCTCATATTAGGAAAAGGAATATTGCATTTGTCAAAATGGCCAGAATATTTCATATTTAAAATAGATATTTTGTTATGTACCACACAGATATACATTAAAAAAATTGAAGAAAATGTACCAGGAAAAGTGGGAGAAAGCATATTTGACAGTTAAAAATGCAAGAGCTTCCAGGGCCCTTAGGTGGGCCCTGGACTCTGGCCAATATTGGCTTCCTTTACTCACCCAACTGCACTTTGCTATGTTGGCAAAATCTCAGAAAAATTTCTCGGGCCCCTTTGAACAAATCCTGGATCTGCTACTGATTGTACCAAAATATCAAAATAAGTTGTACACTTTTGCAGGAATCATTTAAGGTTCATTAATATGTGGTGAGTAGTGGGCTACCTAGTTTAATATGTGCACAGTGGTGTACAGCTTCCTAGGTGTGTATTTGCCATCATGTTATAATAGGCTTGCTCCTATTGGCTACCCAATCAGTGTCACAGTGAATCAGAAACTACTTTACAAAAAGAATGTAAACAAATATAGTGGATTTAAATTCAAAGGTAGATCCAGTGTGAGAGCTACCTTCAATTCCAGTGTACAGGGTTAAGGAGTTCCCACTATCTCTGAGTATGTCCAGGAAGGTACAAGAAGGAGCTGGAGAAATGCAATCATGTGTGCAAGGGTACAAGTATCTGCCAAAAATGATGTCATTGGGTATCTAATATGTTTGAGTTCAAAAGTTCAAACAAGTTTGATTCAAGTGTGTAGGGTTGAGGTGTTTCCACTACATCTTAGTAGTGCCACAATTCCTTCTACATTCACAGAATGGCAAATTGCATTTGGAAGTCTCACCAATTTCCCGAAATTTTTGGGTGAAAATGAAATATAATTGCAAAGTACTGTTTT
Source organism: Haplosyllis leylae (assembly GCA_038406175.1). NCBI lineage: Eukaryota > Metazoa > Annelida > Polychaeta > Phyllodocida > Syllidae > Haplosyllis > Haplosyllis leylae. The sequence goes on from JBCAUG010727989.1 coordinate 8,994, forward strand.
TGAGACAAGTATATTCTGTGTTTATTTACAATTTGTCACAGAGAATTACTGTAAAATCTGATGCATTTTCTGACCTTCTCAAAATCACAGAAAACGCTGTCAGCAATATCACCAATACCCTGGTCCAGTAGGGAGCAGTGGGCGCAGCCAGATTTTATATCCCAAGGGGTGACACTGGGCTCAAATCCTGGTGGAATGGAAGACTATTGATGGGTATAATGCTGTGAAGGGGTGGCAAGCTTGTGGACTTGTCCTTATGTCTGATGTACCTGAGTTGGACTAATTGATAACCCGCGTACCAGTTGATATGAACAAATTAATAATTAAATTCCGAAAATTTAATCAGAAAACAATAGACTGACTGTGTGAGACAGAACATGATAAAAAATTTTAGTTCACTTCAAAATACAATACTTTTAATCATTCATGACTTAGGCTTTGTACAATGAACATCTATTTTTCATTTTGTGATTTTATAATAAATTAATTAAATGCTAAATCTAATCATTTTGTATTTAAGAAATGTTTTAGATACATGAGGATTTAACAAGCTTGGAGCCACCAGTGTCTGCAAGGCATCAAAGACAGCACCTCCAGTGAAGTACCCACACTGGTGAAGAACACAAATGATCAGATTCAGTACAGCCTTAATTGCAAGTTCTCAAAGACTGGAAGAGAGCTCCCAGAAGATACAGATGTTACAGTCGTCTAGGGACCAAAGTGATTCTGAGATACTTTTTCACCAGATCCAACAGGAGGGCTGCAAGGTCACTTGAAAAGTTCCTGCTATTTGTTAATTGTACTTAACAGTCTGGTGGTTACTCTGGTGGTCTCACCTTCAAGGATGCATGCACCACTTATATAAGGTCAATCTAACCTCCACACACATATCAAGTGAACCATAAAAAGTAGTTACCTAAAGACCTAGAGGGGTGCCAAGAGTCCACATTGCCTTTTGACACCCCACTATAGGTACCAGATAAGTCACTGCACTTGTTGAGGTTACACAACTAATAAAATGAACAGCTCTGGCATGCTTCCCTCCAAAAGGGAGGTAGTTGAAGTGACTAACCCAGCTTCAAACTACTTTAGTCACATTAGGACCATACACAACATCTGGGGTTAGAGGGGTGTAAGATTATCACTCATAATTGAGTACTTATACCTGTACTGTAATTGATCCAAAATAACCATGGGTCATGTGATAGGATCTGATTGGCCTACAAAGAGTGTGCATGTGACAGGGGAACACTAAGTATGTGTCTGAGGAGGGCAGTGACATGATTAAGGTTTGATCAGCACAGGACCACAATGAGGGTATTCAATCATCATAACTGCATGTATCTGGCACTAGATTATTACCATTACCATTATCATTATTACCATTGGATAGTCACCCATATCTATGGGTATTCCCAAGAAATTTGCATTTTTCAATGTTGACGAATTCCCCCTCCAGTAAATATATGAAGGCAAAGCAATAATACAGCAATATCTGTACTACAGGATGTGACACAATTCCCTATTTGCCACTGTTGTGAAGTGCATTTAAGAAGATTTCAAGAAGTCTTGAAATTGAAGATTTAGAATTCTAGTAACTGCAATACAAAGACAGTATTTAGTTCTTAGAGATGTTGAGGTGCAATGAACATGGTCAATGACTTTAGATCTTCACTTTAATCTAAACAATGACTATGCAGTTTGAATTATCACAAAGGACATCTGACATGCCAACTGGCATTAACACTTGCAACAACACATATTAGGATCTGATAGAAGTGCTAGTTGTTAATAAAGATTCAGAATGCAAGTTACGCCTAGTTTTGAGTTTAGAAGGCAGTACTGCACCTGTAGTTGCCAGATCTCCAATTGTAAAGATTTCTATTACATTACAGCTACTCTGGAAACGCTACAGATGCAACACTATACTTTTGATATTTACAAATAGCTATATCGAGGGAATTCCTTGTGACGTCATTTATAAATCTAACTCCCGCCATTTTGCGTCAAGTTGCCATTCTGCAAAATGTCGAAGCCTTCGGCGGATAAAGAAGCCTTTCATAGGCGAATGAAAAGGGTTTACAGCGCATGGAAAGTAAGTACGTTCATTGTGGAGATGTTAGCTGTAGTTTCATGTTACATATTTGAACATTTGTTCTTTCCTTGGTCTGAAAATGCTTGGGTAAAATCCCCATGATCATGATGATTGTGAAAGCATGTCAACATGAATGGAAGTGGGACAGATGCTGCAGGTGGCAAGAGATAATGCGTAGTTATATTCCAAAAGATATTTACGCTATGTTAATTACAAGTCTGAGGTATTATCACCCAAAATGTAATTGTGTGTAACAGTCGTCACTTGGCTAAGGGCCGTGTCACGCTGAATGAGCGCGAAAGCGATACTGATCATGTCTGCTGGCACTCTGCAGCCGAAGATTGTCATTCGGTTTGAGGTTACATCTTTTGAACAGTTGCGTTGTTGGCTTAAAAATAGGTAGATCAAGTCTTTAATTATACAAAGCAACTGACAATCTTGCCTGCATATTTCATAGTGTAATGCTTGTGAACAAGTACGATATTTTGTGCATGTTGGGAAGTCTTAGGATCTCATTTTGCGTGGTTTTCTTTTAAATATCTTGTTAACCCATTGAAATTAATGCCGATTGCCATTTTGAAGCAGCTAGCGCAGAGACTTTATCAGTGATTGAGTTGCTGTATTGGTATTATTCGTGTTCAGTTTGTCACAGTGCTGCTTTTAATTTGTCTTGTTACAGAAAGCGGGAGACGACGATGCGCTCGGTAAGGCGGACGTCATCATCATGGCTGTGGGTGTTGACGAGGACACGGTGTACTCCAAATCCACATCGTTGCAGGTTTGTACGGTCCCTGTTCCACCGTTCTTACATGTAGTGCTAGATGGAACAAATAACTTTGTTAGTGATAATTGATATTCCCACGGCTTTCTTGAGGCTGATTCACACGTAACGTTTGCACCTGGGATTCAGGAACATGTAAATCCATTATTGAAAATGCAAACGCAGGCGTTACGTTCCAACAAGGCTTAACTAGAGGAAAGCATGAACACATGCCAGGGTGGAAAGTTCCTACTTTTTCCTACTTTTCAGGATTTTTCCTACTTTTTCCTACTTTAGGGTCAAATTCCTAC